>JAMKQA010000962.1:0-13133 GCA_024699735.1 Posidonia australis | reverse complement strand
CCGGTAAGTCCGGATATTACCATTTTCTCCCTTTTGGCCGGTAAGTCTGAATCTTACCATTCTCCCTTTTGCCGGTAAGTCTGAATCTTACCAGTCTCTCTCATGGCCGGTAAGTTCGAATCTTACCATTCTCCCTTTGGCCAATAAGTCTGAATCTTTCCATTCTCCCTTATGGTTGGTATGTTTGAATCTTACCATTCTCCCTTTGTCTGGTAAGTCCGAATCTTATCATTCTCCCTTTGGCTAGTATGTCTGAATCTTACCATTCTCCCTTTTAGCCGGTAAGTCTGAATCTAACCAATATCCCTTTGATCGGTAAGTCTGAATCTTACCATTCTCCCATTTGGTCGGTAAGTCCAAATCTTACCATTCTCCCTTTGGCTAGTATGTCCGAATCTTACCATTCTCCCTTTTGTACTGTAAGTCCGAATCTTACCATTTTCCCCTTTTGTGAGGTATGTCTGAATCTTACCATTCTCCCTCTTGGTCGGTAAGTACGAATCTTACCATTCTCTAATTTTGGCCGGTAAGTTCGAAATTTACCATTCACTCTTTTGGTTGGTAAGTCCAAATCTTACCATTCACTTTTGATTGGTAAGTCCCAATCTTACCAGTCTCCCTTTTGGTCGGTAAGTCTGAATCATACCATTCTCCCTCACGACCGATGAGCCAGAATTTTACCATTCTCCCTCTTGGCCGGTAAGTCCGAATCTTACCATTCCCTCCTTTGATCGGTAAGTCCAAAACTTACCAGTCTCCCTTTTGGCCGGAATGTCTGATTCACACCATTCTTCCTTTGGTCGGTAAGTCCGAATCTTACCATTCTCCCTTTGGCCGGTAAGTCCGGATATTACCATTTTCTCCCTTTTGGCCGGTAAGTCTGAATCTTACCATTCTCCCTTTTGCCGGTAAGTCTGAATCTTACCAGTCTCCATCATGGCCGGTAAGTTCGAATCTTACCATTCTCCCTTTGGCCAATAAGTCTGAATCTTTCCATTCTCCCTTATGGTTGGTATGTCTGAATCTAACCATTCTCCCTTTGATCGGTAAGTCCGAATCTTACCATTCTCCCTTTTGGTCGGTAAGTCCAAATCTTACCATTCTCCCTTTGGCTAGTATGTCCGAATCTTACCATTCTCCCTTTTGTCCTGTAAGTCTGAATCTTACCATTTTCCCCTTTTGTGCGGTATGTCTGAATCTTACCATTCTCCCTCTTGGTCGGTAAGTCCAAATATTACCATTCCTCCTTTTGGCTGGTAGGTTCGAAACTTACCATTCTCTCTTTTGGTCGGTATGTCCGAATCTTACCATTCGCTATTGGTTGGTAAGTCCCAATCTTACCATTCTCCCTTTTGGTCGGTAAGTCCGAATCATACCATTCTCCCTCTCGGCCGGTAAGTCCAAAACTTACATTCTCCCTATTTGCCGGTAAGTCTGAATCTTACCATTCTCCCTTTTGGTCGATAAGTCCGATTCTTACCATTCTCCCTTTGGCTGGTAAGTTCGAATCTTACCATTCTCCCTTTTGGCCAGTAAGTCCGAATCATACCATTTTCCCCTTTTGGGCGGTAAGTCTAAATCTTACCATTCTCCCTCTTGGTCGGTATGTCCGAATCTTACCATTCTCCCTTTTGGCCGGTAAATTCGAAACTTACCATTCTCTCTTTTGGTCGGTAAGTCCGAATCTTACCATTCGCTTTTGGTTGGTAAGTCCCAATCTTACCATTCTCCCTTTTGGTCGGTAAGTCCGAATCATACCATTCTCCCTCTCGACCAATAATCCTGAATGTTACCATTCTCCCTCCTGAACGGTAAGTCTGAAACTTACGATTCTCCTTTTCGTCGGTAAGTCCGAATCTTACAAATCTACCTCTCGCCCAGTAAGTCCGAATCTTACCATTCTCCCTTTTGGCAGGTAAGTCTGAATCATAGCATTCTTTCCTTTGATCGGTAAGTCTGAAACTTACCATTCTCCCTTTTGGCCAGTAAGTCTGAATCTTAACATTATTCCTATGGTCGATAAGTCCGAATCATACCATTCACGCTTTGGCCGGTAATTCCGAATCTTACCAATTTCACCCTTTTGGCCGGTATGTCCGAATCTTACCATTCTCTCTTTGGTCGGCTAGTCCAAATCTTACCATTCCCCCTTTGGCCAATAAGTCTGAATCTTACCATTCTCACTTTTGGTCAGTATGTCCGAATCTTACCATACTCCCTTTGGCTGGTAAGTCCGAATCTTATCAATCTCCCTTTGGCCAGTATGTCTGAATCTTACCAATCTCCCTTTTGGTCGGTAAGTCTGAATCTTACCATTCTCCCCCTTGGCCGCTAAGTTCGAATCCTACCATTCTCCCTCTTGGCCGCTAAGTCTGAATCTTGTCGTTCCCACTTGGTCGGTAAGTCTGAATCTTGTCATTCCCTCTTGGTCGGTAAGTCTGATTCTTACCATTCTCTCTCTTGGTCGGTAAGTCTGAATCTTACCATTCTCCCTCTTGGCCGATAAGTTCGAATCTTACCATTCCCCCTTTGGCAGGTAAGTCCAAATCTTACAACTCACCCTTTAGGTTGGTAAGTCTGAATATTACTATTCTCCCTTTTGTCCGGTAAGTCCAAATCTTACCATTTTCCTTTTTTGGCCTATAAGTCCGAATCTTACCAATCGACCTCTCGCCCGGTAAGTCCGAATCTTACCATTCTCCCTTTTGGCAGGTAAGTCTGAATCATACCTTTCTTTCCTTTGATCGGTATGTCTGAAACTTACCATTTTCCCTTTTGGCCAGTAAGTCTGAATCTTAACATTATTCCTATGGTCGATAAGTCCGAATCATTCCATTCATGCTTTGGCCGGTAAGTCCGAATCTTACCAATTTCACCCTTTTGGCCGGTATGTACGAATCTTACCATTCTCTAATTGGTCGGCCAGTCCAAATCTTACCATTCCCCCTTTGGCCAATAAGTCTGAATCTTACCATTCTCCCTTTTGGTCGGTATGTCCGAATCTTACCATTCTCCCTTTGGCAGGTAAGTCCGAATCTTATCAATCTCCCTTTGGCCAGTATGTCTGAATCTTACCAATCTTCCTTTTGGTCGGTAAGTCTGAATCTTACCATTCTCCCCCTTGGCCACTAAGTTCGAATCTTACCATTCTCCCTCATGGCCGCAATGTCTGAATCTTGTCGTTCCCACTAGGTCGGTAAGTCTGAATCTTGCCGTTCCCTCTTGGTCGGTAAGTCTGATTCTTACCATTCTCTCTCTTGGTCGGTAAGTCTGAATCTTACCATTCTCCCTCTTGGCCGATAAGTTCGAATCATACCATTCCCCCTTTGGCAGGTAAGTCCAAATCTTACAACTCACCCTTTAGGTAGGTAAGTCTGAATATTACTATTCTCCCTTTTGGCCGGTAAGTCCAAATCTTACCATTTTCACTTTCTGGCCTATAAGTTCGAATCTTACCAGTCAGCCGTTTGGCCAGTAATTCCGAATCTTACCATTCGCCCTTTTGTTCGGTAAGTCCGAATCTTACCATTCTCCCTCTTGCCCGGTAAGTCCCAATCATACCATTCTCCCTTTTGGCTGGTAAGTCCGAATCTTACCATTCTTTCCTTTAATCGATAAGTCTGAAACTTACCATTCTCCCTTTTGGCCGGTAAGTCTAAATCTTAACATTCTTCCTATGGTCGATAAGTCCGAATCTTACCATTCACGCTTTGGGCGGTAAGTCCGAATCTTAGCATTTTCAGCCTTTTGGCGGGTAAGTCTGAATCTTACCATTCTCTCTTTGGCCGGTTAGTCCGAATCTTACCATTCTCCCTTTCGCCTATAAGTCTGAATCTTACCATTCTCCCTTTTGGTCAGTAAGTCCGAATCTTACCATTCTCCATTTAGCAGGTAAGTCCGAATCTTATCATTCTCCCGTTGGACAGTATGTCTGAATCTTACCATTCTCCCTTTTGGCCGATATGTCCGAAACTTACCATTCTCCCTTTTGGTCGTTAAGTCAAAATCTTATCATTCTCCCTTTGGCCAGTATGTCTGAATCTTACTACTCTCCCATTTGGTCGGTATGTCCGAAACTTACCATTCTCCCGTTTGGTCGGTAAGTCTGAATCTTACCATTCTCCCTTTGGCCGGTATGTCTGAATCTTAGCATTCTACCTTTTGGCCAGTAAGTCCGAATCTTACCATTTTCCCCTTTTGGCCAGTAAGTTTGAATCTTACCATTCTCCCTCTTGCTCGATAAGTCCGAATCTTACCATTCTCCCATTTAGCTGGTAAGTTCGAAACTTACCATTCACTCTTTTGGTCGATAAGTCCAAATCTTACCATTCGCTTTTGGTTGGTAAGTCCCAATCTTACCATTCTCCCTTTTGGTCGGTAAGTCCGAATCATACCATTCTCCCTCACGGCCGATAAGCCAGTTCTCCCTCTTGGCCGGTAAGTCCGAATCTTACCATTCCCACCTTTGATCGGTAAGTCCAAAACTTACCAGTCTCCCTTTTGACTGGTATGTCCGAATCTTACGATTCTTCCTTTGGTCGGTAAGTCCGAATCTTACCATTCTCCCTTTGGCCGGTAAGTCCGAATCTTACCATTTTCTCCCATTTGGCCGGTAAGTCCAAATCTAATCATTCTCCCTTTTGCCGGTTAGTCCGAATCTTACTACTCTCCCTCTTGGCCGGTATGTTCGAATCTAACAATTCTCCCTTTTGGCTGGTAAGTCAGAATCTTACCATTCTCCTATTTGGCCGATAAGTACGAATCTTACCGTTCTTCCTTTTGGTCAGTAAATCCAAATCATACAATTCACCCTTTCGGCTGGTAAGTCAGAATCTTACCATTCTCCCTTTGGCCAATAAGTCTGAATCTTACCATTCACCCTTTTGGTCGGTAAGTCCGAATCTTACCATTCTCCCTTTGGCTGGTAAGTCTGAATCGTATCATTCTCCCTTTGGCCAGTATGTCTGAATCTTACCATTCTCCCTTTTTGCCGGTAAGTCCGAAACTTACCATTCTCCCTTTGGTCTTTAAGTCTGAATCTTACCATTTTCCCTTTTGGTCGGTAAGTCCGAATCTTACCATTCTCCCTTTGGCCGGTTAGTCCGAATCTTACCATTCTTCCTTTTGGCCAGTTAGTCCGAATCTTACCGTTTTCCCCCTTTCGCCGGTAAGTCTGAATCTTACCATTCTCCCTCTTTGTCGGTAAGTCCTAATCTTACCATTCTCCCATTTAACCAGTAAGTTCAAAACTTACCATTCTCACTTTTGGTCGGTAAGTCCGAATCTTACCATTCGCTTTTGGTTGGTAAGTCCCAATCTTACCATTCTCCCTTTTGGTCGGTAAGTCCGAGTCATACCATTCTCCCACTCGGCCGATAAGCCTGAATCATACCATTCTCCCACTTGGCTGGTAAGTCCAAATCTTACCATTCTCTCCTTCGATCAGTAAGTCCAAAACTTACCATTCTCCCTTTCAGTCGGTAAGTCCGAATCTTACCATTCTTCCTTTGGTCGGTAAGTTTGAATCTTACCATTCCCCCTTTGGCCGGTAAGTCCGAATCTTACCATTTTCTCCCTTATGGCTGGTAAGTCCGAATCTTACCATTCTCCTTTTCGCCGGTAAGTCCGAATCTTACCATTCCCCCTCTTGGCGGGTAAGTTCGAATCTTACCATTCTCCCTTTGGCCAATAAGTCCGAATCTTTCCATTCTCTCTTTCGGTTGGTAAGTCTGAATCGTACCATTCTCCCTTTGGCTGGTAAGTTCGAATCTTATCACTCTCCCTTTGGTCGGTATGTCTGAATCTTACCATTCTCCCTTTTGGCCGGTAAGTCCGAATCTTACCATTCTCCCTTTGGTCGGTATGTCTGAATCTTACCATTCTCCCTTTTGGTCAGTAAGTCAGAATCTTTCCATTCTCCCTTTTGGCTAGTAAGTGTGAATCTTACCATTTTCCCTTTTGGGGTAGTAAGTCTGAATCTTCCGTTCTCCCTATTGGTCGGTAAGACTGAATCTTACCATTCTCCCTTTTGGCTGGTAAGCTCGAAACTTACCATTCTCTCTTTTGGTCGGTAAGTCCGAATCTTACCATTCGCTTTTGGTTGGTAAGTCCCAATCTTACCAATCTCCCTTTTTGCCGGTTAGTCCGAAACTTACCATTCTCCCTTTGGTCGGTAAGTCCGAATCTTACCACTTTCTCTTTTGGTCGGTAAGTCCGAATCTTACCATTCTCCCTTTGGCCGGTAAGTCCGAATCTTACCATTCTCCCTTTGGCCGGTAAGTCCGAATCTTACCATTCTCCCTTTTGGCCAGTAAGTCTGAATCTTACTGTTTTCCCCCTTTCGCCGGTAAGTCTGAATCTTACCATTATCCCTCTTTGTCGGTAAGTCCGAATCTTACCATTCTCCCATTTAGCCAGTAAGTTCAAAACTTACCATTCTCTCTTTTGGTCGGTAAGACCGAATCTAACCATTCGCTTTTGGTTGGTAAGTTCCAATCTTACTATTCTCTCAATTGGTCGGTAAGTCCGAATCTTACAATTCGCTTTTGGTTGGTAAGTCCCAATCTTACCATTCTCCCATTTGGTCGGTAAGTCCGAGTCATACCATTCTCCCTCTCAGCCGATAAGCCTGAATCTTACCATTCTCCCTCTTGGCCGGTAAGTCCGAATCTTACCATTCTCTCCTTTGATCGGTTAGTCCAAAACTTACCATTCTCCTTTTCGACCGGTAAGTCCGAATCTTACCATTCTTCCTTTGGTCGGTAAGTCTGAATCTTACCAGTCTCCCTTTGGCCGGTAATTCTGAATCTTCCCATTTTCTCCTTTTTGGCCGATAAGTCCGAATCTTACCAATCTGCTTTTCGCCGGTAATTCCGAATCTTACCATTCCCCCTCTTGGCGGGTAAGTTCGAATCTTACCATTCTCCCTTTCGCCAATAAGTCCGAATCTTTCCATTCTCTCTTTTGGTTGGCATGTTCAAATCTTACCATTCTCCCTTTGGCTAGTATGTTCGAATCTTATCATTCTCTCTTTGGTCGGTATGTCTGAATCTTACCATTCTCCCTTTTTGACGATAAGTCCGAATCTTACCATTCTCCCTTTGGTTGGTATGTCCGAATCTTACCATTCTCCCTTTTGGTCGGTAAGTCCGAATCTTTCCAATCTCCCTTTTGGCCAGTAAGACTGAATCTTACCAATTTCCCCTTTTGGGCAGTAAGTCTGAATCTTACCGTTCTCCCTCTTGGTCGGTAAGTTCGAATCTTACCATTCTCCCTTTTGGCCGGTAAATCCGAATCTTACCATTCGCTTTTGGTTGGTAAGTCCCAATCTTACCGTTCTCCCTTTTGGTTGGTAATTCCGAATCATACCATTCTCCCTCTCAGCCGGTAAGCCTTAATTTTACCATTCTCCCTCTTGGCCGGTAAGTCAAAATATTACCATTCTCTCCTTTGATCGGTAAGTCCAAAACTTACCATTCTCCCTTTTAGCCGGTAAGTACGAATCTTACCATTCTCCCTTTTGGCCAGTAAGTCTGAATCTTACCATTTTCCCCTTTTGGGAAGTACGTCTGAATCTTACCGTTCTCCCTCTTGGTCGGTAAGTCCGAATCTTACCATTCTCCCTTTTGGCCGGTAAGTTCGAAACTTACCATTCTCTCTTTTGGTCGGTAAGTCCAAATCTTACCATTCGCTTTTGGTTGGTAAGTCCCAATCTTACCATTCTCCCTTTTGGTCGGTAAGTCTGAATCATACCATTCTTCCTCACGGCCGATAAGCCAGAATCTTACCATTCTCCCTCTTGGCCGGTAAGTCCGAATCTTACCATTCTCTCCTTTGATCGGTAAGTCCAAAACTTACCATTCTCCCTTTTGGCCGGTAAGTACGAATCTTACCAATCTTCCTTTGGTCGGTAAGTCTGAATCTTACCATTCTCTCATTGGCCGGTATGTCCGAATCTTACCATTTTCACCCTTCTGGCCGGTAAGTCCGAATCTTACCATTATCCCTTTTGCTGGTATGTCTGAATCTTACCAGCCTCCATCATGGCCAGTATGTTCGAATCTTACCATTCTCCCTTTGGCCAATAAGTCTGAAACTTTCCATTCTCCCTTTTGGTCGGTAAGTCCGAATCTTACCATTCTCCATTTGATTAGTAAGTCTGAATCTTACCATTCTCCCTTTGGCCGGTTTGTCTAAATCTTACCATTCTCCCTTTTGGCCGGTAAGTCCGAATCATACCATTCTCCCTTTGGCTCGTTATTCCGAATCCTACCATTCTCCCTTTAGTCCAGTAAGTCCGAATCTTACCATTTTCCTAGTTTGGTCGGTAAGTCTGAATCTTACGATTCTCCCTCTTTGTCGGTAAGTTCGAAACTTACCATTCTCTCTTTTGGTCGGTATGTCCGAATCATACCATTCGCTTTTTGTTGGTAAGTCCCAATCTTACCATTCTCCCTTTTGGTCGGTAAGTCCAAATCCTACCATTCTCCCTCTCGACCGGTAAGCCTGAATCTTACCATTCTCCCCCTTGGCCAGTAAGTCCGAATCTTACCATACTCTCCTTTGATCGGTAAGTCCAAAACTTACCATTCTCCCTTTTTTGCCGGTAAGTCCAAATCTTATCATTCTACCTTTTGGTCGGTAAGTCTGAATCTTACCATTCTTCCTTAGGCTGGTAAGTCAGAATCTTACCATTCTCCCTTTTGGCCAGTAAGTCCGAATCTTACCATTTTCCCCTTTTGGGCGGTAAGTCTGAATCTTACCATTCTCCCTCTTGGTCGGTATGTCTGAATCTTACCATTCACCCTTTTGGCCTGTAAGTTTGAAACTTACCATTCTCTCTTTTGGTCGGTATGTCTGAATCTTACCATTCACTTTTGGTTGGTAAGTCCCAATCTTACCATTCTCCCTTTTGGTCGGTAAGTCCTAATCATACCATTCTCCCTCTCGACCGGTAATCCTGAATCTTACCATTCTCCCTCTTGGCCGGTAAGTCTGAATCTTACCATTCTCCCTTTTGGCCGGTAAGTCTGAATCTTACCATTCTCCCTTTCGGCTGGTAATCCTGAATCTTACCATTCTCCCTCTCAACTGGTATGTCTGAATCTTACCATTCTCCCTTTTGGCCGGTAAGTCTGAATCTTACCATTCTTCCTTTGGTCGGTAAGTTTGAATCTTACCATTCTCCCTTTGGCGGGTAAGTATGAATCTTACCATTTTCACCCTTTTGGTCGGTAAGTCTGAATCTTACCATTCTCCCTTTGGCCGGTAAGTCCGATTCTTACCATTCTCCCTCTTGGTCGGTAAGTCT
The DNA here is from genome assembly GCA_024699735.1 of Posidonia australis. Classification (NCBI taxonomy): domain Eukaryota; kingdom Viridiplantae; phylum Streptophyta; class Magnoliopsida; order Alismatales; family Posidoniaceae; genus Posidonia; species Posidonia australis. Next base: position 3,823 of record JAMKQA010000962.1, on the reverse strand, counting down.
AAATCTTACCATTCTCCCTCTTGGCCGGTAAGTCTGAGTCTTACCATTCTCCATTTTTGCTGGTAAGTCCGAATCTTACCATTCTCCCTTTGGTCGACAAGTCCGATCTTACCTTTTCCCCTTCTTGGTTGGTAGGTCTGGAACCTACCATGCCCCAGTTGATCCTTACTCAAAGATTTTGGTATCAATGGTCCCCTCTTTTGCTTTGAGTTCCACTCTTAATGGATGGAATCAAAGCAGGTTGTATTCCTCCTTCCTTTGGGCTGGTATCCCGAAATACCTTGGCAATCCCTGTGATGCCTGGTGGATTCCCCACTCTCTTTGTTCCTTCCCTCCTGTGGGCTGGTAGCCCGAACTACCTAGATGACTTCCGTGACCGGTCACTTCTCGGTCGGCAAGCACCGTTAGTCTTGTCTGGTGATTTTCTCGACAAGTGTGATAACTAGTCATGTTTCTTAGGAGCTGATTGGTCGTCTGCTTGTCAATCCTTAGTCTTTTGAGTTTTTTCCTCTATTTGGCTTCGGTTGTGGTGGCAAGTCCTTTGGTATGTTCTCTGGCTAGTGGCTGATTGCCGGTGGATAACTCTTGCTAATGGTTTTTCGTGGGGTGTCTTTGTCAACCCTGAGCATCGGTCTCTATTCTACTCATCCTCCGACCTCGCTCAGGGAGGGGAATCTGTAGACACCCCAATTTTATGATTTTGCAGGATGGAGATGTGGTGGCTGAGCTCTAACTCTCGTTGGGCCCATTTAATTCATGGAAGCCCACTTGGGACCACATAGGCCCATTAAACACTAACTGAGCTCACTCAGGCCCTCAAGACTTGTTTAGGCCCATTTAACCTAATTAGGCCAATTTAATTCATTGTGGGCCCATTTAGTCCATTTGGGCCCACCTAAGCCCATTTGGGCCCATGAAGGCCCATAAGGCTCATTGGACCCAAATTAAGCCCAAAGCCTACGAAGGCCCACTATAAAAAATTCCTCCATATATTCTTTCAACCCAACACCATATTCATCTTTTTTTTTCTTCTATTCTTCATTTACTAATGTTTTTCTACCAAAAATATACAAACATTACATTCTTCTTCCTCCATCCTCACTGAACTCATTTTCTCTTCCTCAATTCCTCACGAATTCCACTCAGTTAATCATCCTCATTGAACTCAGCCCTAGCCCATCTCACCGTTGATCCAGCAAGCCACCGGAGCATCACCAGCCGTTGATGGGTCACCGGAGAGGCTTGGATTGCCGTTCATCTTGTCGGCGAGCACGGGACAGGGTTGAGCGCAAGGGGGGTGCACCCGTTACAGTTTGCTAGGCTGTTACAGGACCAGTAAGTGGGTTTGGTAGTTAGTTATGGGCACTATTAGGAATGGGCGGTGGTCTGTTACAGTGGGTCGTCGATTTTTTTTCCACCTATATAAGGAAGGGTAGAGGTAGAGTTTGGGAGGACTTTTTCACGAGAGAAAGAGAGAATTCAAAGTGCTAGTGAATTCCAGAAAGAAAGGGAGATTCGCGGGAAGGAGAGGAGGAGAATTCAGACACTCTGGCGAGCTGAGAAGGAGCCTCACATTGTCAGGCTAGGTACGCTCTCCTCAAACCTCTTTTAGCTTCGAATATAGCTTCCCAGAGTCCCCTCTCTCTTTCTTGATTGTTTTCGAGCAATTCAGAAGTCTGAATTGCTCCCTAGAGCTCGCCGTCGCCGTTTTCCAGTGATGTAGGTTGGGGTAATGATCTAGGGCACGACCCTGGCCCCCGAGCTTCCTCTCCTCCTCCTCTGGTCATCCTTGAGCTTCTCCGCTCCCTGGATTATCGCTTATCACCTCTAGACAGCTCCGCATGAGATCGTCAGAGAATACGCCCAAAGACGCCGTCGCCGGAGAAGACGACTCCTCCAGAAATGGACAATGTGCCACCCGCTGCGCTGCGCATCACTGACAACCTAGGAACCTTCCACCGTGTCTCATGAGGCCACCAGAGCGTCCAGTCTCGTGCCACGAGCACTAGAGCACCCTAGCAGTGTCGCCCGTTGGAGGAGGCTACGGCGGCCACAGGCAAGCCTCCTCCTTGTGCGTTCAACCACCACTCTGCTCCAGAAGAGGCGAGGAAGTTCCCTGATGCTTCACAAAGCCATCACAACCACTGGATCGCTGCATTGATGCTCTCTAAAGGCCCCTTCTTCCCCAACACCGTCGCCGAAGCTCCGCAACGACAGAAGAGATGGGAGGACTGTTCCCACCAGTAGATCCTTGATCCACTCCATTGGATCCTTTTCTCTTTCTCCCTTCTCGCTTCTCGTGAGGTCTAATCTCAGATCAGGCCATGGGAAAGCCTTGTGTGCCCCCCTCCGGCGGTCGTCGGTGGCAGAGCTCCGTCGTCGACGATCGTCGTTCCTTTTTTTTTTTTCTTTTAAAACAATTTCAAAAGCATTTATTTTAATAAACTTCTGAAACTTTGTTTTCTTTGCATTTAGGTCATTTTTGTATTACACTTTGGTCCTTTTATTACAAATAGGTTCCATTCATTTTTCTAAAATCATTTGAATAATGTTTTCACTGAAAATATTGCATTTGTCCCCCTGAACATTTAAAATAATGTTTTCCTTGCATTAAACTTTAGCAAAAGCCCTCAAGTTTTCTTCTATTGCATTTCAATTCAATATTTTGAAGGACCCTAAGCATTCTTGAAACTATTCTGACTTTACATTTTTCGATGAAAATTGCATTTAAGCCCCTGTATTCTTTCGAAATCATCTAGAATGCACATTTCTTTGGTTTATTTGCATTGAAACCCTTGGATTTTATTGAAAACTTCTCTAAAGCATGTTTTATCTGGGTAAATTGCATTTTAACCCTTAGACTTTACTGAAATTCTTCTTAGTGCTTTATTTATCTGTGAATTACATTTTTGCCCCTTGTTTCTTTAGAAACTTTTCTGGATGCTTTATTCTACTAGCCAATTTGCAGTTTCGCCCCTATACTTCATTGATTTTACTCTTAATGCCTGTTTTCTAGGGTAAAATGACTGTTTTGCCCCAGACACTTTTTGAAACCTTTCTGAATCATTTTTCTTGCATTTTTACTCTCAATTTCCACTGAATTGTTTTAAATGCATGTTTTAGTGGTGAAATTGCATTTTGACCCCTAGGAAGCTTCTTTTGACTTGTAATGCACAAATTTGCACATTTGACCCAAGATTTCTTCATAATTGCATAGAATGTGTTTTCCTATGTATTTTTGATGATTTGGGTTTCAGAATATCAATTTTCATCAGAATTTGGGCTTTTTGCACAAAACCCCCTGGAGTTTTCATATTTGCATTCACACTTGCATTTTGCATATCTTTTCACATCTTTCTGCACAAGTTTTCGTCTTTTCTACTTGGCTTTGTGCACGCTTTTCCTAGCTCAATTCTAGCTTTCTTTTTTCGTTGTTCCCTAGATTTTTCCCCTATTTTTGCCTTTAGATTCGTCTTGGTTTTCCATCACCTGAGGGCATACATAAAAAGGCTTGTTGAAGCCGACATGGTCCCCAAAATGAGGATTATTTTCCCCTTTTGATTTTCTCGGATTTATCCTAATTTCTGTTGATTTGCGAGACGCTTTCTGAGAATTTCTCGATTTTCATGATTTTCATCATCGCCCAAGGGCATATAGCAAAGCGGCATTCTCAATAACTACATTTGTCACTCAGATTAACTTTTTCCCTTTATTTCACTTCTTTACTTTGATTTGGCATGTTTTCAATCATCTTCATGCATGAGCATATAGAATAAGCAAGCATACATTCATTAGACCATTGACAGTAGGAAACCTAGAAAGA
>JAMKQA010000961.1:0-32882 GCA_024699735.1 Posidonia australis | reverse complement strand
CAAACACACATTCATCAAGCCCTTAGCAAGCATTTGGACTAGAAAGACCGAGTTTCTCGGGCGTACGATGGTGCCTAATACCTTCCTCGTGCGTAACAGGAATCCTTACCCATCCTCTGGTTAGCAGACATCCAGCCTTCCTATCTGCATCACATGCATGCATTCATCTTTTGTGGTTTTCCTCGTCTTTCCCTTAAAAGACTAGGTGGCGACTCCTTTTCTTTTTCTTCTTGTCCTTGCGCCTTCGCCATCCACTGGCATGGCTGTGATCCCTTTCCTGCCTCCCTCTGGGTCCGGCATGGTCACACTATGACAACTGTATTGAAAGTTTAATATATGATTTAAATGTAGTAAAATGTTTAAGTCTTGTACTTTGTGAATGCTGTTAAGTTTTTACTAGTCTTGTAAAAGTTGAATTTACAAGAAAAAATTTGTCTATTAATTTTGTGAATATGGGTCCATCTCATTAATTATAAATGAAATAATTAGTTGGGATGTGACGTATTTGGATTCCTATGTGAGTTGGAGAATATGTGGAATGTCTCCACTTCTTTGTTGAGATTTAAATAAACTATGTAGCAGTTTGAGAGATCCCTACCAAGAGAGAATGATGAATCGATTCTTTAGGTCTCTCTTGATCTTAATTTTCCCAAATTTGAAGTTTCCACCTACTTCCATTTGTTTTTTCTTATTGCGGTTTATGACATGATGGTAAAGATTGCATCAATAAAGATGGTATTAACGAATAAGATAAAGTTCTTCTCCCTAGGTACCATTGTCCCATTGAGTGGCGAAGGGTGCACCTGCCTCATATTTTTTGCAAAGTTAAATCGATGAGTTTCATCTACTGGATGTAAGCGGTAGAAAGGACGACACTTCTAAATTATATTCAGATAGTCTTACAGATTACAACTTTGTGCTCTAAAGCTAGGCAAGCAAAGATTGATCTGTTTTATTCTTCCTCTACTACCATGGGTAAGACAATATTTTGGCTAGCTTTAGGTGTTTTCAATTAAAACGAGTTTGAGTTGCTCAAGATGCAAACGGAGCATGTGCATTATCATAACATTGCTCATTCTAAATAATGAGGGATACAGACATACAGTCATACATCCATTAATTCCACATGTGTGTCATGAATATGGTTTGTTTTATTTGAGCAAGTTTGCATTTTCTCCTGCACAGGCACAATGTGCTTGAGTAGGTTTTTGTTTTTTTTTAAACCTTTACTAGTATGTTTATGGCGCATACTTAACCATGGGTTGACTAGTCCACAAGCCTCTTCACCTATTTCACCATACTTGAGATCATTCTAGATCCCTCCCGTTTGCATCCGTCTTTGTGGACTAGTATCTAACTTTGTTTCTGGAAGTTTTGCTGTTGTCTCCATCGCGGCTTCTTCGTTGAAGCCTGCAGCAGGTTTTGTTGACACTACATGGCTTGTCCAATGTCTCTTTTCCACCTCATTAGGGTGAGGACCTCTTAGCCTGTCCTTTTCTGCTCATCTTAGCTTAGGGGCATGCATGCTTGTAACCGTGTGACTCCTTTTTAATTATAATATTATCCTACCTTTATCAAGGTGGGGGGGAAGGAAGAAGAGAGGGTACATTCGGTTTACTGAACATAGAGAAACCAAATGCCTCTAATAGTTCTGAACAAGTTCTTTCTTCTTTAAGTACCTTAGAACGAACTGAGCATATGTAAAAACTATTGCATGATACATTAGCTTTGTTTGTATTTAGTTCACATTTGCCTTCGAAGAAGAGAATCGAGCTGACGTTTTGATCAAATTATCGGGTAGCTTTCGGTGTCTCCTTCCATTTTGTCTTTGCAATTAGTCCAATACCCTAGTTTTAGGACTACCTATGGCAGTAATCTATACATGTTAATTGTTTTTGATTCGGGGTTGCCATGGTTTCTCGGTAAGTAATTCCGAAACCTAGTGCTGTTAGAGGCTGCAGTTGCAATAATTCCTTCGCGATTGAATAGCTTTTAGAACCATTCAACGGTAGTTGCGGTCTTTCCAGGTCGTGTCTATGTCAAATAATAGTAAAGAAACGAATGGTACAAATCATTTGTTGGATTCGACCAAGATACAGACTATACAGCGGCAACCACCTTAAGTAATAGAGTTAACTTTGGATTGTGGATTTTACAACTCCCTCCTAGATTCGAAACCTCATGAGTCACGTTGGACTCCAACCATAAATATTCCACCTTGCAGTGGTATATTCCGACTTTAAAAACCTGCTGCAAACTGCAATCATTGCAGGAAATTAGTAGTTTTGTGAGACCAGTAGTGGTCACAAGAGGTCAGGTTCCAGGAAGTATCTCGTCTGATTCCGTTTCTGTCAGGTGAACTCGAGCAGCACTAGATGCTCACGGATTTCTAGCCAACGATTCAATATCTGTCGGCAACTTTTGAATTCCGACATACACCCAAAGAGGGAAAGGAATCAGGATTCAGGAATGTGTTCTCAACTAGAGAAGGTTTAACAATCTGCAGTTTATTTCAACAAGCGATTTGGAGGGGAATGTTGACTCATTAAACAAGCCATCCTTGAAGATGAAAAGCTCATCATAAGGGGATTTGACCAGATTGCGAGTTCTTACATGCTTCCATCTATTTTTTTTTTTTGGACCTGTAATACATAGCAATGTCTTTTTACTACATAATATTACTAGCATATTCTTACTTTTGTTTTTAGTTTAAGAAAAAAAAAATGCATCATTACTTTTAAAAAGTCTAATTACCTCATTGATGGAATCTTGAAAAAAATTTCTGTTAAGGTTTAATTGATGGGAAAATTGACTAAACTAATAGGGGCATGCTTTCCCTGTCCTGTCTCATTCTGATCTAGCATACAGAAGTCACCATCATGTCCTATTCAAGTTTTGAATCAGTTTGGATGTTTGAGTTCACTTCTTGCACGACTCAAAACTACCAGATTATATCACAGATGTACTGGTTGTATTGCGCTTTTCAATATGATTTTTTCATTCAACACCATATAAAATTTCGATACTACTTGCATATTCCTACTCTATTATAAAAAATTTAAAAAAAAAAAAAAACATATTCCTACTCTCATATATCATGTCTTCATGTATCCCCTGGAAGCTAAAATAACTGTCTGCACACACATTGTGTCAGTTCATATTACTAGACGAAGGTCACCATAAAAGTATGCATGTTTATGCATGCATAACTTTTAACTTTTGAGATGATGTATCGAGAAATATCATATGTTAGAGGATATGCAAGTAAACGTCAAAAATTTACAGTGGCATCCAAGCAAAAACTCACTGCTTCAGACGATCAATTCTTCTCCTACTTCCCACCACCTTTATTTTCCATCTAAGTTAAAAAAAGGCAGAGGTGCTTGCATTGCAGAAACAAAACTCCAAGAATTGGTAAGCTCTTTTCCAATATCTCTAGTCCCTGCCAACCAACATGGCAAGAAGTGAAGAGGAAGTGGTCCTCCAGACCACCTAAAGGGGTCACATGCCTCTGTTTTAATGGAACCCAATGCCAAGCTGGTGCTAGACCGGTGCTATTTATTTGGTTGTTGGACAACAAGGGCTGTGGGAACTAAGTGGTTCCCAATACCAAGTATATGTGTCCAAGCAGGAGATTGCATGGCTTGATGGCTCTCTCCGGAGAACAGACAAAAGCGACGATGGTATCCCACAGTTCATTCTTCATTCTTCGGGGAACAAACACGATCACTTTTTTTGTTCAGCCCATCAAAATGATCGAAACGATTCATCAGGAGGGCCCATATCTTATTCAATATCTGTGTACTGCTAAATCTCTATACGGTACAATCTCGATTCTCACGAGTATTCAGAAGATACATATCTTCCTGCTTTTCTCATTCTGAGATGATAACGATAACAAGAACAAGTTGATCGTGGAGATGAGATTTTCCCGACGTTGGTCTGACGGTCTTGTTGGGGGTAGCTAAAAAGATGGAAAATGAGAACATGTGTCCTGTGCCATGTGTTTAATAATGAGTGATATTATTGTGGTGGAGAGAGCGACCTCCATTCCTCCACTGCTCTGCTGCAACTCCCCATCCCCAACAATGCTGTCTCAACGTGCTATGCCTTGCAGTTATATAATGCGATCAGGGGAATCCAATGTGCTCTCTCTCTCTCTCCTCTTTCTCTTTCTATAGCCCTTTGGTTGAAAGGGACAATTTGTTTTACCTGAAAAGTCCAAAGAATACCTACAGTTACTGTTGGATTTACAAGATTCTCTCAAAATCTAGGGATTACCAATTAAATGGACTAGAAAATCGGAGACTTTGACATCAAAATGACTCAAGAAGTTTATGGTCCAAGATGTCAACTTCATCCGAAACTATAGGGATATAATATGGTTGGGCTTATTTATCATTTTGAAAGAAAAGTTGACTGTTGTAGAATTTTAAAAGTAATTCCCCCACTCCCTTCGCAAGAAACAGAAGTGAAGGTCGGGAGGTAAGAGGAAGAAGGCCAGCTATTGTCAGTAAGCACTAGTTCATGATGCATACACTTGTTCTTCTTCTTCTTCTTCTTCTTCCTAGGCTGAGATCATTCATAATTACCAATGATTGTATTGTCTTAATAAATTACGCTTTGTAGCCGAAGTATTAATTTTCAATACCGCGTTTTATACTAACGTGATCGGGCCCACATGTCATTTTAGAGTATTAGAGCAGTATTGGGTGTCATTCATCTTCATGTATTCAGATTGATGATTTATTGATTATTATATACTGGTTTTTGAAAATATATTATAGTTCCATCTAGACAGACGGTCGATACAATCCCATGGAATACCATCGACACGAGCTTCCGACCAAAACGTGGAGTTCACACGTGCATAGAGCTCAAAGCAGTGCACTTGCTCCAATCCATCTCTCCCTCTCCCACTGTAAAAATTCCTAGATACGTAGTTCCTAAAACCCCAGTTACCTGTTTTTCAAACCTCTTCAACCTCAAGAGCCACTCATTCTTGTAAAACTCAAAATTTTTGATATTCTTTTTTTTTTTTTTCCCTTTGTTTTTAATATTTTTCAACTATACATATCTTTTGGTTTTGAAGTTGCCACATTGATAAAAGTAAATAAATCCTCATTTATGCAGCAAACAAGAATACCTTTCTAACATCACAGCCTCCATCTTCTCTTTTTCTCCTCCCCTCCCACCTCTCCTCCTTTTCCTCTCTGCTGCACCAACTTTCTTCCCAGAAACATGTCTGGGTTATATAATCACAGCTTCTCCCCTGCAAGAACACTTTCCCCACAGATAAGGAGCACGCCAGATATGGAGAGGTATGATGAGAAGCTTTATCACAGACTAGTTAGAGAGTTTTGTTTTGAGTTTTTGAGAAAACCATTTTGTTGTTCTGATTGGGCTTTGTTTTGGGTGAGTTTTAATCCTGCTCTGTCTTTTTTCTTTTTTTATGTTTTCTTTTCTATGGTTTTGTTTGTAGTCAGTACCTGACAGAGTTGTTGGCAGAGCATCAGAAGCTTGGACCCTTCATGCAAGTTCTTCCTATATGCAGTCGATTGTTGAATCAAGGTGAGTGCTTGAATGAGTTCTCTCTGGCAACTGTGAATTCTGTTTTTTTTTTTTTGGGTCTTTTAGATTCTGTGTGGTTGATGGGTTTTTCAGATTCATTGCCGTTTCTTTTCCTTGATTGTTTTTTTTGCATTGGATTTGGTAATCAATACAGAATCCAATATTCCGACCAATCTCGGACATGCCTTTGTTTCCTCCGATCCATTCAAGTACTGCATGAACATATTATCCATGTAGAAGGTGGATTTTTTGCTCTGTTACGGCCAATGAGTAATCGCAAGCTGTGCTGTGGTTGTTTTCCTTATATCTTTGTTGGTGCTCATCACTGTTTTTGTATTGAAACTTAGTCCGTTCAAAAGTGTTGTCTTTTTTCCCATGATTGTAGATCTTGCCTTTTATATCATCTATTAGCCAGTTGCACTTCGTAATCCCCTTGTTCTCCCAAGTGCCTTAGATACTGCTTATAATGTTTATAGTCTTTCATAAGATTTTCTTCTCATTTCCATTGTTGGTAAAATTTACTATTCGATAAAATTAAATTTGATTTTTACAAAGCATTGGCTGTGCGGCTTCGCTAAACTGTCTTAATCTGATTTCTGAATTGGATTAGTTTTACCATCTACAGAGTCTTTTTTGAAAGGGAATTCTGGAGTTGGCTTAATGGTGATCCCAAGTCTTCCATCTTTCTTTGTTGATCATCAGTTTATTGTATGCTCTTTTTTTCATGCCAATATTTGGTGAGGATCCTGAAGTTGAGTGTCATTGGTGATTCAGCTCAAATATGGCATTGATCTCTTTTTAACCTATAATTGTCTTAATGGTTAAGGAGAATTGTTTGCCACAACCTTCAGGTGTATAAATAGCAAGACATGAAACACCAATACAATATCATATGCAGGCTTCATGCAAATTTACCAAGTTTCAATGAAATTGAGACTGCTTCTTATATTGGAGAGGCCTTTTTTGGTCTTCCAGTTCTTGCCATGAGTTTCTTGATGGGTATAGAACTTAACCAATTAAACCTGAATTCCCAATAAAAGATTTATGAGATATATGTAGATAAAAACGTGAATTACTGCTCTATCTATAGTTTTTAGAAAAGATAACTGTTCATTGCAATATTTGGAGCAATTATTGTGGTTGATGAGATATGTGTACTATTAACAATCAATTTTTTTTAGATAAAAACATGAATTACTGCCCTATCTATAGTTTTTAGAAAATATAACTGTTCATTGCAATATTTGGAGCATTTGTTGTTATTAAGTAGGCAGTTCTCTGAATAATAAGTGATGAAAAAGGTCTTTCTATATATAGATATATCTAGAGAACTCTCTTGACTGTCAGTCTGCTTCTTGTTCATTGTTCTACATGCTCAAGAAAGATGTTGCTATATGCAGGTGAGCCATGTGTTTCTAAAACTTTCTTTCTCTTGTACTGCGAGAAGGGATATCTTTTCTTTTGTTTTTTTTGAGTTATAAAGTCGTCTCTTCATAAATTTAGTCTCACATGGATGCAAGAAGTTGTATAAATTTAAGATATGGTCGTTTTCTTTTGCCATATGCTAAGAGTATATGAACTTCTTTTTGGAACGTTGGGTTTAACTGTATTTAGTTGCAACATACAAATAATGTGTCATCGCATCCCTAGAGCAAAGTGGAAACAGTTATTGAATGTTTATTGAGAGTCCTTGTCTTTCAAGTTTGTCCCTGTTTACTAACTGACCATCTAGGAGGTATTTGTCTGAAGGAAACTTCAAGCATCACCATACCCAGGTGAAATTCACTGATAGCTTTTGCATGGTCCTCTTCTTAAATATTGAAACAAAGAGCTAAAAAAAAAAACTTTGTGTCCCTTCTTTTAGTTTGTTCTTTTTTTTTCTCCTGTGAAGGCATCTTTTCTGCTGCATCTGCAATGCCTCTCTCCCATTTGCATCATTGGAAAGAGGGCTTGACATATAAATTAACTTTGTGTAACAGAGATTCTGCGGGTCTCTGGGATGGTCTCCAACCAAGGATTTGGAGACTTTGACAGGCTCCAATATCGGAGTCCTAGTCCTATGGCTTCTGGCACTGGATTTGGTGGATGGAATGGACTCCAGCAGGAGGTAATTGCAACATGCTTTGGTACAAAAATGGAATCTTTACCTCTGGAAGCTACCTCACTATCTAAATTTTATTTTTCACATGATATTCTGATAGAGACTGAGCAAGTATTCTGCCCTTTATAGGCCTGTCTATCATCTGATTTATTTTTCTTGAATATTACTTTATTTTTTGTGGTAGTTTTTTTTTTTACTGTGTGTGCACATGGAACTTTCTTCTGCAATAATTGAGTGGTAATATGGAATACCTAAATCCCCTTTTTTGTGAGGTATCAATGTGCCCTGTGTGCTAATGGTATCAATGAGATAAGTGTAAAAATATATGTCAAAGTCCAACTAAAACAATTCTTGTTGGAATTAAGGAAGTTCATGTCTATACATCTGTATAATATTTTCTAGCAAGGTTTCTTAGGTTAAAAATACTTAATTTAGAGAAAGGTACTTATAGATAAACTCAACGTTTTAGAAATCTCTAAATATTTTGTGTAAAGGGCTTTTGTCTAAAAACATGCCATCGTGTCCTCCACATCACATATTTGTAAGCTAAGTATTCAAATTTCAAAGTGCAAACATTTAAGCACATACATGCATTTTTCTCAGTTGGACATTAAATTTGGCTTGTATGGTTGATAATGTACAGGTGTTCCTAATAATGTTATCCTTTTTCCGTTGTATTACATAACCCTCTTCACTATAGCCCTCTTCACCATAGCCCATTTCCTTGATGTGTGAGCAACATGGTACCTAATGTCTACGTGTGTCACCGAAATTTTTCCGACACGTGTCTTATTTTCAATTTACCGACTTGACTTCGATACGATATCGAAATGGAAATTTTTTGAACAAATGTAATTTTTTTTTACCATGTTTCCACTGACATGATTCCGATATACCGATATTTCTCTGACACATGTCTATTTTTCAACTTATCGAAGTCCGACACGAAATTGACATTTAGAACTATGGTGAGCAATAATGGCTGGGTTAACCAGTGTTTCAAACTTTCAATCTGGTAACACTATAATATTAACAAAAACCTTTTATTAAAGAGTTTGGAGTTGAAGCATATCAATAATTTAGAGTTTTTTTTGGACAGTGAATTTAGAGATTTAAAGTAACATATCAAAGTATAAGGGTCATGAATTATAGAACGTCGGGAAATGTTCGGGCATCATTGATACCTTGGTGGTAAATAGAAAATTGCTTAAGGAATTTTATTATATATGGTAGATTGTTGAGATGGTCCACATCAATTGGAAGTGGTATTCAGAACAGCTTTGCAAGGTCTTGGGGCGCTTCACCCATTGGCATTTAGTTTGAGTTGGATGTCCAAAGGCTTGTTTTGTTTGTAAAAGTTATGAATGGAAAAAAAGAAACTAGAAAGTACATAATGAATTTTATCACAACCATAAATGTTGCCTCCCCAAAATAAATCAGGTAACTTGGTGGCAGAAGGCCAAACATACTTTACATGCTTATTAGAATGCCACTTGACTTCAATACCATGCTGCACTAATTGATCTTTATAAATGCATTTGTTTGTTTTCTGAGATGGAAACTATACAGAAATTGTCACAAGAACAAGTATTTGTTTGTTTTTCACAATAAAAGATGATGTTCATGCTCTTTTTGGCATCTGATTTACTAGTTCTGTCAATATTAAAATTTCTATCTGATTATTAGACTTTTTTTTAATAAAAAAGGTCAAATCAATACATGGAAAATGTTATTAGTTTTACACTTGAATTTTCATTTACTTGTACATCATATTTTGATTTGGCTTTTGTCGTCTTTTCACTGGCTTTGTTTCCGTTCTTCTGTTTTTGACCAGTGCATTTTATATATGTGACAGAGACAAGGTATGCCCCTTGGGATGACTATGGATTGGCAAGGAGCACCAGCAAGTCCAAGTTCTTACATTGTCAAGAAGATTTTGCGTTTGGAAATTCCTGTAGATACTTATCCTAATGTATGTTCTAAGCTTCTAAGTTTTCTTTCTGAAGCATGCACTTGGGTTTCTACAACTAACTTTTGTTAGTCCAGTTCAATTTTGTTGGGCGGCTTTTGGGTCCAAGGGGCAATTCACTGAAGCGTGTTGAAGCTTCTACAGGCTGTCGTGTGTACATTAGAGGAAAGGGCTCGATAAAGGATCCCGGAAAGGTAACAAAAGTATTCTTATGAAAGATAATTACATTCTCTTCAATCATGTGAAACTTGCAATGTCTTATCAGTTTGGAGTATGAAGGTGGCACATTGAAGCTGTGCCATTTCTCTTTATTTTGTTCTTTGCTTTGGGGAGGCATTAATGCATTCACCAAGTGTCTGAATTATTGTCATGGATAATTGGTTTATTTCACAATAAATTCTGGAAGAACGTGCAACGGAAAGATAACTAGCTATTTATTGGTTTTTGTTCGATCTCAGTAATGAAATAACCAAGAAATGTTTCCATTTATATTATAGTTGAAGAGTAGAGCCCTTTTCAAAACCATAAGATTTCTAGTTATTTTTATTAGTATTATCAGCTCCATTGAATTTCAAAAAATACAATAGAAAAAGAAAGTTACATATAAAATTCAAGACTTTTCTGATGAAGTCACATCACACAAAATGTGACATGAAAACTTGTTGAGGAACACTTTCGTGATTGTTAACATGTTCAGAAGCAATTTTTGACAAAAGAGTTTCCCCTGCAAACCTTTTACAGGAGTCTCTAAAGAATATTTCCTTTTATATTTCATGTCATATAAGGAACATGCTCACTACTTGCATATCATCAAGGCACAGGCACTGATCTTGGGTATAAATGAACTAAGCTGTGTCAAATTTTGAAACAGTGGAACTTCAACTATTAGCAACCAAGGCAAAAGCGAGCTAACATTGCTCAAGCTTTTAATTGACCAACCTCAAATAAGGGAATGAGATTTTTTTTAATGAAATGAACTTGTTCAGTGGTAAATAGAATAACCAGCTGCATTAGTTGTCCTATGTGCACCCATGTGCATCTAAGAGATGGAAATCATATTCAGAAGCATTTGGACTGTTTGAACTTCATTATACTATCCTATGATCAATCAAGATTCATTGTTGATTAGCCAGTTGGACTTGTGTCAGTGATGCTTGGATTCTTTTTGTCCTGGGTTTTTTTGTAAAACTTACCCATGCTAAAGGATCCAAGTTCACTCTACAAGTGGAAAGAATTTCTTCGTGCCATTAAACCAGCCTTATCTGAGTAGTTTGTATTGTTATTTGGTCTGGCTTGTTTGTTACTAATTTGCCATGGGAAGATTTCCTGGACATATCTACCAGATCATTGGTGAAAAACCAGTAATATAAATAAGAGATGATATCAAGTACTATTTAACTTTATTTTTAGGCCTTGCTAATTAATCCATTACAACAAACAAAGATATTGTACTGAAGTCTTTCTTATTCTATGGCTTTTTAAATAAAAAGGGTCAATCCCTTTTCCAACAGTTTATTCTAGCATTGATTTTTCTCTCTCTTTTCTGGTAATATCCTGAACAACTTTTTTGTTCTGCTTCACTTTGAAGGAAGAAAAGCTAAGAGGAAGACCAGGCTATGAACACTTGAATGATCCACTTCATATTCTGGTTGAGGCTGAGCTACCTGTCAATGTCGTTGATACAAGATTGAGGCAGGCTCAGGAAATTATAGAAGAGTTGCTTAAACCTGTGGTATGTCTTCTACCTTATAATCAGTTAATTATTTTTTCGCTACTTATACCTATCAAAAGTACAATTCATAATATGGAGAGGCTGCGTTATTATCTTATTTCCATGCCAAATGCATTTTGAGTTTTATATCAACATATCAGAGAAGGCACATTTTATTTTACTTCTCTACTGTTTGTTACTTTATGTTCTTGATCAGTTGATGCAGTATATCATGAATTGTATTCATATCCTGAATATGTCGTATTCTTAATTGCAAATTTAGTTTTTATTATGAAGTTGGAAGATCCAGATTATAAAAGAAGAGTTTATTGGATGCATATCATCAAATTATTACGTTAGAGAATTAGCCAAATTTTGTTTTTGTATGCATATTCTAGCATGCGCTACTGTAGTCATGTTTTTTATCATCAGAAAGTACCTCTCTGACATGCTTTTGTGATTGATTCTTTCGAGATCATATTACACTGATAGGTTGCTTTCCATAGCACAAGTTTTTGTCCTGGCAATAAAATTATCTATGATAAAGGAATCTAACATATTAATAAGAGTTGATGGGAATTTAGGATTTTTAGCAGTTGTTTTTTAACCATCATCTTGCAGCAAATATATCATGTTTTCAGACAATACAAATGCCTGACTCATCACTTTTTCTTTTTTGGCCCTTGTGATGTCATATATTTACGTTAGTCACAATAGACTTTTGCTCTAAATTGATCTATTTCCATCTGGTGGCAATTCATTGATCAATATACATAGTCTTCTCGAGAAAAATCTACTTGTTCAATATGACAGATTCAGGCCTTCAAATAGACCTACTTTTTGTATAAATTTGTGTCAAGCTGCTATATCTGGTTAAATTAAAATGCATATCAATGTAACGTACTGAGTATATTTGGTTTATTGTTCTAAGAGAGATGTTAACAGGAAAGTTTTGTGATTCTCCAAGTTCCTTAATTTTTATTTACATTCTTTGACATTTTAGATTGACATTCTAATTTATTATGTTACCACCTAAATTTGTTCTAGAGTAACATTTACTTTTCTTTTATGACATTATACTTGATTGAGGAGTAATATCATTTGATCTCTTTCATATTAGTTTGCAATGTGTATGAAACTCCTAGTCATAACCATTGGTTTTTCATATTCAGGACGAGTCACAGGATTACTACAAGCGACAACAACTTCGGGAACTAGCGATATTAAATTCAAGCTTAAGGGAGGACAGTCCTCATCCAAGTGGCAGTGTTTCCCCTTTTAGTAATAGTGGAATGAAGCGCGCGAAGACCGGACGATAGTCTCACTTTCTAACCAGACAAACTTTGGCAGCCCATTCTCGAATTTGCTACCATTTCATCATCTCACTGGTCCTGATTATTTTGATTTCTTCTCAATGGGGTGGACCACTTGAACCAAGATAATGATAGTGAATGCCACTATGATTTTTGGATAGAAGGATGAAGGGCCTATAGATATCAGCTATGGCTTTTCCTGCAGTTGGCGGTGCACTCGTGCTCTATACATGTTTGTTTGTTTGTTTGTTGTAACTTCATATTATTTATTGAATTCATTACCTGTTTGCTAACCCTGATATATGGTTGACATGGCTGAAGAAAGTTGGTGTTGGGACTCTGTAGCATCTTTTATTTTATCTTACTCTGTAGCATCTTTTATTTTATCTTATTTATTAATTTCTAAGAGCTCAGTGCAGTGACCATTCATCTTGTATCTGCTGCAATTTTCAGAGCTATGTATTCTCTCGACATTCTCAAACTGTTAAATAAACAATATTGAAAATATATTTATAATATAACTTGTAAGCTAGGTAGATATCATTACTTTTAGGTTATGTTTGGTTTATAGATTCCACATCTATATTCTAACAAAATTGTTTTACAACTAGAAACTAAATCATATGAGAGAAGCTATCATAGCTTAGATATACAAATTTGACACAAGTCAAAAAGTTAGGGAGAGTGAGCTTTTGATCAAAAGTTAGAAGAGACAACCTAGGGTTTGAACCAAACATAATTGTAACATTGTTGAAAGTCCAGGTAGCTAGCTTAGATGCATGTTAGTGTGGCTGTATGTTTGAGATTCAGTCATTCAGAAACAAATTGCGGTATGTGTATTTCATGTATAGTGGTTTTGCTTCTTATTTTGACAAATAATGAATCAGTTTTTCTCTTCTTTTCTTGTCATCTGCAATTAATCACTTTCAGATATTAACTCGAGGACCTTATTTCCTTAATCGGGTTCATTTTTTACAGATTCTCAAGTCATTTATTAGACACCAAACATGGGTTTTGTTCATTACTCATTCAGCTAGTCCTAGTTACACCTTTTTTTTTTTTTGAAGTTTATAGAATAATCTAAATGTCTGTAAGCAAGCGTTGTACGAACTCCTAAAAGACATCCAGGCACATGTTCCCATGTTGACTGTTTCACCAACATCCGCAGGCATCAACCACACCAAACTGCATTTGCAGCGAAATGAACAACCAAGCAACCGGAATTTCTTAGTGAACACTTTCAAGGCTCAAATCATTATATACACACGTTATATGAAACTAGTTCCCCACGTATTACTAAAGTTGTCGTCATCATCGTTTCATACACCAATTTCACCAATGAACTGAACTTTTTTATTTATTTATTGTTTTAGGCTTATAGTTCTTGCCAGGAAAATGGTTAGAACTCAGAAGCTAATAGAAGCATAATTCTTACAAACACGGTTCAATTTATTTTCTCCTCTGATCACATTGTTCTGCTATTTCTTCACCACAACATTATCCATAATCAAGTCCAACTCCAAATTCCCCAAAAGGCTATCACAGTCGACCGACCAGATTTGCACGTCGCAGGCTTTGTAGATAGCGTTACAGTGGGAAGCGAGCATTGTTTTATCAGCCTTTCCATGTGTCCTTCATACTACGTATCTCCTTGAGGGCTCCCACGGGAGAATGGCAACCAACCCTTTCCTGTTGAAAAAGATCTTCTTTTTTTTAATTCATATGAATAGCATTATAACCTAACAGATTATAATTCGCTATAGTTGAATACATGCAAGCAAGTAGAGAGACGTGATATTCTTGAATCCTGAGGTTCTAGCCTTCTAGGAACCAAAAACATCATACCAAAGCATGGAAGATACATAAAACGTAGATGTAGAGAGAATTCCGACCAAACAGCTGGAAACATCTAGATTGTAATCCTCTACCACTGCCAAAATAGAGCATTCACAATATCGTATTCTTTACATTGCATGACTTGTGAAAATGTTTAACAAAAGGTAGTAATGATGGCTGATATTACAATATGCATTTTCATCTTGCCCCTTTAATGGTGCTGAGCTGGCACACCCATTAACTACTAGACTCAGTTGAGGGAGTGGTTGGCAAGCTATGTTCTACTTCTAGTCGGTGAGGTCGGCACGAGTAGGATTCGGGTGAGCCTAGAAAGGAAGAGAAGAGACAGTCAAGGAGTGTTGTCTAACCAATTGGAACTCCTCCAATGCCTAAATAAGTGATTGTAGGGAGGTTTTTGGATGTAGGAAAGAGTTAATGTATATCTTGACTCTTGATCTGGTTCATTTCAATGTGTCTGGCAATAAGCATTTTTGGTTGGATTGGTCGAGCAAAATAGTCCATGTGAGATTGGGCCTGCAGTTAGGCAAGAGCCTATATCAAAAGTTTCCCACTCCATAGTATGACCTGAAAGGACATACTGTAGTGTACTTAAGTGACTGATCGATGATGGCCTTCCTAGCCATGCTGCTGAGCAGCAAAGTGCTCGATCAACGATGGCCTTGATGAGGTGATGGGAATGGTTTCCGAAAATAGTGGGCTATAATTGCAAGGTGCGGTTTCCTCAAAAAGTTGAATCATCGCTCAAGTCGGGAATGGTTACCAAGGTTTGTGCATCAATTTAACTTCCCTGTCGATTCATGTGCCTACATTGCCTTACAAATGCAAATGCGGAAGGCACCTCTGACTTCACCATGAAACATGGCTATGTGATCTTACTCACATTGGACTTAATGCCCAAGTGGTTTGGCCAATAGTGAATCAAGAAATATTGAATGGTGACATCGGTGGGGGTTTCTGAGGAATACTGAGCATCCAGAAATATTGAGTTGAGTTGTGATTTGCCAAGGAGAACTTGTGTTGCCGAGCTTCCACTAAACACCATTAGTTTCTTGCGAAGTTGTGCAATGCAGCGCCAAACAATCGCCAAGCTGTTTCTTTTGATGTCGACTTTTCCATTACACCCAACATAAACATGGTTTGAAGCAATCAATGTAGTCGCTCTTGCGGAGTTTTCCTCTTCCACTAATGTAGGTATGGACACTTCTATTTTGAGGCTAGTAAGGTAGTCGCTCTTGGGGGGAGGCCAGACATGGTTTGAAGACCTGGAACGTTTCGTGCAAAACTTGGAGCGATCAATGGAAGAGATCAAGGACTTTCTGATCGATAGTTAGAGGGATGCAGGGAGTTAAGCATCAGGGACTAGTCGCCCGTCCTCGCCCTTTCGTCCCAGGCCCGACATCGACAAGGGACTGGCATTTTCACCTTGGACAAACGATAGCAAGTCAGCGTTGAAGCAAATGATATCACTTGGAGTGTGTCTGATAGAGATACGACATGCCAGACTAGGCAACTTTGGCTTGGCCAAGGACAAAGTGTCGACGGTTGGGCTGAACTACGTGGCCATCTATAAGGATGCGATGACTATCAAGTTGAGGCTTCTGCTACCGCCCTTCATTTGTGACCTTACCACCTGGAGCCTACTTAGCTTATGTCTAACTCCTTTTATTCGATTGCCCGGTTTGTCATGTTGTGCAACTTGTTCGATATCCAGTCGACGATCCTGCTCTTCCAAAAAGTCTCCTAGCTCAAGGAAGTGCATAAAGAGCACGGTCGATACCACACAACAGTCCACCGATCAAGCAAACTCTTCAACGATGTGATCCTTAACTAGAAGGCAGAACTAAGAGCAGAGGAAGATAAACAATTAGCCTCTTGGGACCTACTAAACGAAGATGCCAATTGATCTTGCCCTTTTAATGTTGCTGAGTTGGCACATGGATCCAATCGAGGGATTGGTTGGCACACTACGTTCTAGTTGGTATGGCATCGATGAAGAGGTTAGCAAGGTCGATGAGCAAGATCCGAGTGAGCCTGAGAAGGAAGGGAAGAGGTAGTCAAAGAGCGACGTTCAACCGATCGAGATCCTTCCGATGATGGCAATTAGGTTTTTGGATATAAAAAAGAATTAATGCATACCTTAACTTTTGTATGAAAGAGTATTTATAACTAGGTAATGGTAGGTAGACCTATGAGTTAGGTTTGGTTCATTTTAATGAACTTGACTATGGGCCTTTTGCTTGCCAAGTAGAATGGCCCATGTGAGATTAGGCTCGTGGCTAGGTAGGGCCCATATCACCTTCGGTTTTAGAAAATGTTTTTCAAGTTGAATTGCCTTCCACTAGTGGAAAACTAAATCAAATATTGGTATTGCTTCAAAATTCACTTTGGGTCCATTTTGAATGAAAGCTGAATGAAAGCTGAGGACATCGTAAAATTTCTATATTATTACCATGTGGTCACCCCACATCGTGGGCTTTAAGGCATGATTGTTGTTGTTGTATAGCCTAATAATTACTTAAAATGTTTTCCTTGTATCTTGATGTTCAAAACCTAACTCAAAACTAAATTATAAATATCTATCTTAATGGTGTTGTAAAAGTCTAAAATGAATAGAGACTCAACAAAGATCTAGATATCACCTTGCTTCAAAACAATTTTCAGAGAAACCAGTTCAGTATCAATTGAACTCTGCCATTGTTTGTTTTGATATTAGAAAAGGCTCGAACCAAATGGGAAAAAAAACTAAGTGATGTTTTATTTTTCTTAATTAAAATGAACATTCTACAATTTATTCCACTCATCTAAGCTTTAAATAGTGTTAGAGTAATAGTTTTATGTCCTTATTGGTTTATTGGGTAATTGGATATCTGTTAAGTTGGGTATCCTATAAATATGTAACGTAGTCCATCTAATGCATCTCTCTCTTCTTTGATCCCTAACTTCAACAAGGTATCAAGAGCATTGGGTTTTAACCTAAAAACACAAAACCACTGCCGTCTAGCCCTTGCACTGCCGCCGCCGCTGCCTACCGCCTCCCCCGCAATTTTTTCCCCTTCCGCCGACCAGCCAACCTCTCGGCACAACCTCTAGGTGGCTCCCCTCCCTCTGGCAGCCCCTTTCAGCACCTCTCCTGCCCTTTCTGTCGACAGTAGGCCTCTCATCCGCCGTCAGTTGCCACTTCGGCAGCCATCAAGGGCACCGACAACCCCGTTTTCTCGCCGGAAAGGGTTGTGTAGCCCTAGTATGTCTCTCCATTAGTAGGTAGGCCATGCCTTAGGTCCCTTGATCTCCTGTTTGCGTTGTTTGTGTGTGGATACGTGATATCCACCAATGGTTGAGCCTTCGAACTGCGTGAGCGTCTTCCTAGAAGGTGGTTGTGGTGTAGTTTTTCACCGATGATCATCAAAACAAGTCTTGCTCTCCTATTTTTTGAAATTTCAGACCTTATATATTGCTTTTTTTTATCATGGCCACACGTGAGAATCTTGTAAAGAACCTTAGTGGTACATTTGAGAAATTAAACGGCAAGAATTATTTATTATGGACACAAAGTTTCGAGACCTTTATTATTGCACATCGTAAACTAGGTCACCTCACAAAACCCCCTCCAGACAATAAAGATTCCTCATATGAAGATTGGTTTGCTAATGATACTGCCATCGTCTCTTGGATGGTCAATAATATGGAACCTTTTGTTGCTCAAGGAGTCATAATGTTGCGGCCGGCTAAGAAGATTTGGGGCACTCTCCGTCTCACCTATGGCCATGAAAAAAACATCTCTTGAGTTTTCGAGTTGTACGAGTAGTTGTTTACTCTTCGTTAAGGAGATCGCTCTGTTCCATATCATTTTGCCTTTCTACGATCTTTATTGGATAAACTTGAGATCCATCAACTCTTGACAACAGATACTACACAAATGAGATAGTATCGGAAGGAACTTGCAGTGGTCATTTACCCTTTCAATTTATCTCTCGACCTCAGCTCTAAGATCAGAGGTCAGATTCTGGGGGCAGACAGTGTCCCAGACCTGCAGTCTATTTTTACTAGAGTTTTACGCATATCCACAGTCACTCCATCTTCAGTCTCCAAGCAGTCTACTATAGTGGCCACCAGGGAGAAGACGCGGTAGTTCCCATGGTCGTGGTCGTTCCAAGACTGGAGGACGCTCTCGATATACCTATTGTGGTAGGACAGGACATCACATTGAGAAATGTTAGGATCTGTATGGACCGCCTTCTTCTTCCTCATCTGCACATGTTACTATAGAGTCTCTACCAGTTCAACCCACCAATGAGGAGCACACAGTCACCATTTCACAGACTGATTATGACCGATTTTTACAGCTACATGCCACTGATTCCACTAGTACTCTACTGACTTCTAGGAGCCCCTCTTGAATAATTAATTCTGGTGCATCCTCCCACATGTCAGGTACAAAAAATCTTTTTACCCGTCTTTCTCAGTTATCTGATATTAGGTTTGTAGTAATTGCTGATGATAGATCTTGTTCAGTGTCTGACGAAAGGGTTGTGCAGGTCTCTTCCTAGATCTCCCTTGATAGAGTTTATATGCACTTGACTTTCCTGTGAATTTGTTTTTATAGTAGTGTCATTACTAAACAATTGTGTTGTTCTGCGACTTTTTCCCTTTCCATTGCACTTTTCAGGATTTGCGGACGGAAAGGAAGATTGGTTTGGACCATGAGCATAAAAATGACGTGTACCTACTGGTCAGTGACGAGATACCTCAAGGATTAACCTCTGTTGAAATCCACCTCTGAGCCGTCTTCACTGTGGCACTACCAACTAGGTCATCTGTCTCACAGGAAACTTCAGCAAGCTTTACTTTGGATTACTGTCTCTCAGTTTGAGTGTGAGTCATGTCAGCCTTTCACCAACGTCCAGTTCTACCTTGTTTGAGTTAATACATTGTGACATCTAGGGTCTTTCCAAAGTCCTGTCTGTATCAGGTCATCGGTATTATATTACTTTTATTGATGATTTTTCGAGAATGTCTTGGGTATATCTGTTGAAAGACAGGAGTCATATTTTTAATGTACTCAAAATCTTTGTTTCTGAAATAAAAAATCAGTTTGAGATTATTATCAAATGTTTGTGTACTGATAATGCTTTGGAATTTGTACAGAACAAGATTGAATCTTATTGTACATCTCTGTGCATTCGACATCAAACCACGTGTCCTCATATTTCTCAACAAAACGGAATGACAGAAAGAAAGCACAAACACATTCTTGATGTCACACGTAGTTTGCTGTAGTTCTTACTGCCACTTATCTTATTAACAGGATACTTTCTACTCCCCTTAGAGATGAGATTCCTCTTTGTCGTCTTCATAAGGATGCCCACTTGTTTTCTTTGTCTCCTAGGATTTTTGGGTGTGTAGCTTTTGTTCAGGACCTCTCACTTGAACTAGATAAACTCTCTTCTAGGGTAATTAAGTGTGTTTTTATGGGATACTCCAGAACTTAGCGAGGATATCGGTGTTTTCATCCTTCCTCTAGTAGATATCTTGTGTCTACCGATATTAGCTTGTTTGAGTCTATGGCATATTATGATGACTCTAGTGGTGACAAGGAGTCAGTTGTTGAATTTGTTCCTTTACACACTATTCTTTCTCCTGTCCCAGGTAATCCACCCCCTTACAGGTATATGGACGTCGTTAAAGGCCACCAATTCCATCAGCGACAGAACCAACTTCCTCTTCAAACGCAGATCCATCTCCTAGTGACCTGCACTTACCTATTGCATTGAGAAAAGGTAGTCGTTTCTCTACTACTCATCCCATTTCTAATTTTGTTACCTATGATTCTTTACATCCACAGTTCCGTACGTTTGCCTTGTCTCTTTGCACTGAGTCTATTCCTAGGAATCACCAGGAAGCAATTTTACTTCCGCAATGGAAGACAGCAATGGATAAGGAGGTAGCTGCCTTGGCAGTCCGTGACACTTAAGAACTAATGACCCGACCTGTGGAAGCTCATATAATCACCTGTGATTGGGTTTACATTGTCAAATACAAAGCAGATGGCATTGTTGATCGACATAGAGCCAAACTGATTGTCAGGAAATTCACTCAGACCTATGGCCTTGATTATGATCAGTCATTCTCTCCAGTAGCTCGACTTAACTCCATCAGAATTGTTCTCTCGGTGACCATCAATAATTCCTAAGAGTTATGTCAACTTGATATCAAAAATACTTTTCTATATGACGATTTCACAGAGACTGTACTTATAGAGCAACCTCCAGGATATGTTGCTCAGGGGGAGAACAAAGTTTGCAAACTAAAGAAGGTGATTTATGGCCTCCAACAGAGTTCCAGAACATGGTACGAAAAATTCTGCCAAATTGTGTTGAAAGCAGGATTCCAAGAATGTGTCGTGAATCATTCAGTTTTCTACAGGAAATCTGAGCAGGGGTGTGTGATTCTGGTGGTTTATGTAAATGACATTTTGGTAACAGGTAGTGACCAAAGAGGTATCAAGGAAATAAAAGAATTTCTTGTTGCTTATTTTGCCATTAAAGATTTGGGGAAACCAAGGTACTTTCTTGGTATTGAGTTTGCTTATGCAAATGAAAAAATAGTTTTATCTCAAAGGAAGTATGTTCTTAACCTACTCTAAGAGACAGGTCGATTGGGGTGCAAATTGGAAAACACTCCTATTAAACAGTCACCTCCACTTTAAGATACCAGCTCTGAGTTATTGAATGATCCCGACCAGTATAGGAGGCTAATTGGCAAGTTAATTTTTCTGATAGTTACTCGTCTTGACATTTCATATGCGGTTAGCTTGCTAAGTCAGTTTATGCATGAGTCAAGAAAGGTGCACTGGAGTGGAGCTTTACGGGTCCTTTCCTATGTTAAGGGCTCTCCAAGCAGATGTTTGATCTATAAAAAGAGTGACCATGTCAATGTGGTAGGATACTCAAACTCAGGCTATACAGGAGATCATGGAGATAGAAAATCCACCTCAGGATTCTGTACCTATGTGGGGGGGAACCTGATTACGTGGAGAAGCAAGAAGCAGAACGTTGTGTCTCATTCTAGTGTAGAAGCAGAGTATAGAACAATGACATAGACTGCATTTGAGATGGTGTGGATTAAATCTCTTCTTTCTGAGATCAACTCACCACTTGAAGTTCCAATGCCAATGTTTTGTGACAATCAGGCTGCCATCTTCATTGCCAACAATCCTACTTTCCACAAGCGAACCAAACACATTGAGATTGCCTATCACTATGTGCGAGATATGGTATTGAGAGGAGTCATTTCTACACTACATACTCATTCGTCTGAGCAACTAGCAAATATCTTCACCAAGAGTTTGAGTTGTGGGTCATTCATGTCTTTATGTATCAAACTGAGTCTTTTTGATGTCTATACTCCAGTTTAAGGAGGAGTATTAGAGTCACAGTTTTATGTCCTTATTGGTTTAGTGGGTAATTGGATATCTGTTTAGTTAGGTATCCTATAAATATGTAACTCAGTCCATCTAATGCATCTCTCTCTTCTTTGATCCCTAACTTCAACAAATAGCATATATGCATATACCTTTAACAAATGCTAAAAAGTTGCAAGGGCTCCAGCCCAAGCAAGCCACTACATAGTTTCACCACTACAAGGAACTAATGACACAAAATAAATTGCATTAGTAACTAATATTGGGAAAACCTAGAAGTTTATATGCATCTTTTGGACATGCTGCCTCAAACCAGCTTCTAGTGGAAGCTGAAAATGTGGCAAGAACCCCAGTTATATGTTCAAAAGACCAACCATAACCGCTTTCATGATGCTGTTTGGAGTTAGGAAATTCTCTGTTGACATTACGACTGGTCCCCTAAAAAATGTCATGAAACTTTCAATATGAAAATTCAGAAAGAGAAGCCTCACAGGAAGGGAGACAGACTAAGAGATAACTGATCATTTGGCAAGTCTTCAAAATCAAGAGATGTCAAAGAAAGCAGAAATACCTGTATCGCTGGTAGATCAACACGCATAAAGGGATTTGTTTCAAATTCTTCACCAATGGTTGATGGGACAGTTGGGAGGTTGGCCTGGCGCTGGTGTTCAGCCCATGCCAATTTTTCTTTAAGTTTCCCATTGTTTGGTTCCACAGTCAATGCAAAGCGCAAGTTCTTCTCAGTGTACTGGAAAGTCAAATAAAACATCATATAGACAAACAAAAATGCTGTAACAAAATCGAGTTACAGAAACGAATATTAAAAAATAAAGAAAAAACAAACACAAAGAACCACACATTAAACGATAAATTCCAAACAAACAGAAAAGACAAGGCATTTTATCCCACTATGTTTATCTAACAGCATGACCTTACTGTCAAATTTACCAAGGATTTGTAATATTTATTAAGGTCCCCAAATTGGATTCATTTTTCATGTGATTTACGACTTCATCTTTATACCTTTTTACCCATCAATGTGAGCCACAACAAGCCTGACTGATGCTTATATTCATACAGGTGGCTAGCCATGATCAGGCAAACTTTCATGATCCAAACAACAATCAGCCTGAGTTAGGAGGATTTTCCTTCCTACTTTACCCACCCCAGTTGGCCACACCCCTAAACCATTATCTGCCTATCTTTGGATGAAAATAAGAAAAGTAGGAATAAGTAAAAATGATATTAATATTGAAATAGTATTGTTATTTTATTTGAAAGTGATTTTCTTTTTGAGATAAATAAATATGTATAAGGAGAAATACTAGTTTCGTTGAAAAGTGAAAAAAGTATTAAAATAAATGTTTAAATAAGTGAAAAATATGTAAATTACTACTAACTAATTTGATTATCAAAGTATATATCTAATTTGGAACATGTATAAAGTATAAACCATATTAAATACATATTATTTTTATGCAAAAAAAAACATATTGTAGACATACATATATTAGAATAACTTAGTGAAATAACTTTATCTCATGTTTCCTGTAGAATAACTATTCTAGAATAAGTTAACCAAAATAGGAATTATTACTTCCGATTTATTTCGATTTTTATACAACTAAATGGAATACTAATTTTTATAATACTGAATGGAATCCAAAGACAAACAAAACAACAAAGTTTCAATGCCATTGGTTGGAATTCCAACTCCTCTTTGAACTCATACCGAATTTGTGTTGTACTTTATGTAAACAAAATGGTTGGAGTTCGAACTTAGCGAATGAGCTCTTGCCTCAGGAAAGGAAAGTGGGGCAAGCGAAATAACCATTACAGTGGTTGATAGTAAAGGTTGGATAAAACATGGATAGGCATGCCTTATCATCCAAAAAAATGTAGAAAGAGGAAGAGCTCGTGGGGTCGATCTCACATCTCATAGAGTGAAGGAATACCAGAGATGATAAGGGATAATTCACTCTACAGCTCACAGGAATGGGAAAAGTCATTCTGCACTACGGTTTTTTCATAGCTTGATTTAAGAGAGAACAGGGAGTAAGGCTGAAATGGCTATACAGCTTCCAAATGATTTTTGAAACATATATGTTGATTGAACTAATAGATGTTGGGTGAGTTCTTAAAGCCTCCATTCACTTAGTGTTCCTGTACACACATTTTTCCTCAGGGAAGACAGTTTCTCCTATAAAGAAAAAGGAAATCCAAGCCTTTCTGGGGGGATAAAGGGCAAAACATTGGGTCATCCTTTTTCATCGAATGTCCTGGGCCCGATTTAGAGAAAGAAATTTACCTTTGCTGCAAGGCCAGGGAGAACCATTCAAGCACAGAGATGGAGATCGTTCTGCTGTGATAGAGGATGAAGGAGAATTCATAGGCAACTGGTTGTTACTAGAAGATGATAAAGAAACAGGCTGCTCATTATTAGAAGAGCAAGGAGCAAGGAGCAAGTGCTGGCTGCTCAATAGAGGGCTGCGACCTTGATTACCTTGGGCCTCTGACTCCCCCTGTTACACAGGAGGCACAGGAAAAATCACTAGTGGAGAAGATCCAGAAGATGCTGATCCCATAGGCACCTACTAAAAAAAGGGAGAGTAGAAGAACTTGTGCTCAAGGAGGGTAACATGCTGGGACAGCAAGAACAAGAAGAAGGATCAAAACATCAAAAGCCTTTTTGAGCTGAGGCATGCCCCTTTAAAAAACATCTGTTGGCATGAGGTGCAAGCTTCTGCATGAGCAAACATTTAAGAAAAAAACGTCTACGATTTTCATAATCAGGTGGCAATCTAAATAGACACTGATATGGAGTAATGTTGCCAAGCATAGAGGAAGGCAGTTGATGATAAAGACCACAATGGAAAGGGCCCCCAACTAACATAGGGCCACTTACCTTACAAGATAGGGGGGCACAGCTGTCAAACATCAGAGCAAATGCCATTTCTATGATATTTGTCTATGCATCCTTTCTGCTACCGCATTTAGTTGTGAGGCATATGGGCAGGAGATACAGCAGACGCAAAATTATTACAAGTCTACACCACCATCACTTTCCTTTATGTTGCAATTAATCTATGGCTTTTGCTCACGGCTCTCCCACATATTATCAATCAAACTTTGGATTCTGGTTCTGTCTTTTTGGACAATTCCTTCACTTTTTGCGGAAAGGAATCCTTGCTCCAAGAAGTGAGGCAAATTGGATCTATTGGTATGTTGTGTAATGTTGATTTGACTTCGAGTGCGAGAACAATAAATTTGAGGTCTATCCCCTAGAGGTATTCAAATTGGATCAGTGATTGATTTGTAGTTCTAAGTTTTGTCATCAACCTAATTGGTTACTTCTGACATCAATCAAAGGTAGGGCATTTCCCATTGATATAAAAATTTTGATATGTAAAATATGTCTCTTCTCACAATCCCCATACTCTATATAAACAAAACAGAGGCTAAAAGAGGTCTATCTTCCATGAAAATCATTTTCACTAGGAATTTAACTTCGATTCTTATAGGGTTGAAATTAGCTACCAAGTTATAGAATTTTATCAATCGGTTGAATTGTAAAAAGAATACATACATCACATTTAGATATATAAAAAATCTATCGATAAAACTTTATGATTATGATTTGTACTATGTAGTTTTCCTTGTCTAATGAGGTAAGCAGTTGAGAAACAATGTCAAAAAAAGTCCAAGCTTTGGTGGCATATGTTCATCACACCTCATGACCACAATAAACTCGAGTAGGCTTTGGCAAGGATCCCAGCGTCACACAAAGGGATTGCTACATTTGCTCTGCAGTGCCTTCAAAAAACTTCCCACAACCAGCAATAAACTAAAAGGAAATTAACAAAACATTATGACAAATGTTACTATAAAGAAAAACAATTCACAGTCTTTCGTAAGGAAAATACAAACAAAAAGACAAGCATTAGCAGATAACGGAAATGCTAGATACTTTAATTCATATCTCTTCAGTTCTCCTAATAATTCCACGACCACATTAAGGAACAACTGAGTAAAGTAAACCTACTTACCAATGTGTCCCCAGTAAAGACTGCTGGATCTTCACCTTCCTTGTTTGTCACATAATAACTGATATGACCTTTGGTGTGGCTGATCAGAGAGTGTTACCATAGAGAACTTCACCTTTTTATTATTAATAACATACTAGGATGAAAGCTATAGCATGAGTCACAAATCATGTTAAATTTTGCTTCTACGACAGAACAAGAGGACACAAAAAAACTGAACATGAAATGTATATCTAAAGCATACCAAGGCGTATGGAGAGACAGGATGTTGATACCTCTGCCTAGTGATAACTTGTCACCATTTTCTAACTTATTTGTGCACCCTTTTACATTATCTATTGAACCCCCATAGACCTTGAGTCCAGGCACCAACTCTTTTATTTTAGCATTTCCACCAGCATGATCCCTGTTAAAAAAAAATACAAATCAAAACCATGGATAAGTCAGGAGTAATTATAACAAGTTGACATCTTTATAACAATGAACTGGATGTCGTAGGAGAATGAAAAATAAACATATGCAGCTTAGAGCTTCTAAGTTCTAACACAAGCAAGAGCAGAGCACTTGTGGATATGGTATTTCTTCACGTAGAGAACATGATTATGGTAAAAACTAATAATCGTACTGAGGTGGCTCCAATAATTTACTGGTCTCTAACACAAGAGGTCAACTCGAATTTATCAGCACATGGCGGAGTAGAAACATGGGACTATTTAAATCCTTGACGTCTCTTTCCAAGTTTTAAGTGTGATTCAAGAAAAAAAAATCTTTTGAAATCTAATCCAATTCTTGGCCGCCATTTGATGAAAAAAGGCTTCAAGTCTTTATATGCATCAGAACATAATTATTCAATCAACAAAAGAAGTGTACAGTGATTTTCCACAAACATCTGAACAAAATTGATCCGACCCAGTTATTTGTCTGAATTAGTTCATGTTCCCGACGCGGCCGACTTGGTTGTGCACCATTCTGGGAACGTGACAACCATCATCTGAGTCTACAATAATCATCATTCATTCAAACATGAAAGGAAGAACCGAGCCCAGCGGCCACCACCCAGAAGTGGTCCTTGCATAACATTCCCTGGACAAAAATCACTATGTGCACATTCGAAAACGACGAACTCGAGGAGATCATCATTTCCAGAAGGAAAAAGAAACTGAATTTTCCGGGACCATGTCTACCTACCAGTGGTGATGAGTGGTGAGCACAAGCTTCACGTCAGCGCCGGCTTCGGTTGCCACTCGGAGCACCTTCTCGGGCTCCACGGGATCGACCGCCGCCGCTTCCTTGGACACATCGTCCACAATTCTGACAAAAGAAAAAGGGAAGACAAGAAGTAGTAGACATTAACCGTGAATAGATAGATAGATAGTTGAAATGGAGACGGAAAGAGCAGCAGTTGTGCCGGATGGAGTTGATTTCTTGTTCCTACAGGTAGGAGTAGTTGTCGGACAGGCAAGGGATGTGGACGATTCTCATCTTCCTCTCCCCGTAATCTCGATCTTTGGGTCGATGTGGAAGAACGGAGCCACCGAGCGTGGTGAAGAGGGAGGGGGTGGAGACAACTTCTGGATTCTTCAGTGGTTGGACGTGTGTCAGTCCGAGTCATGCCCGAGTTAAATAGACAAACCTTGCAATATTTTCCCTCGATTATGCTTTTAAAAAAAACCTTCCCTTGCCTACTGTTTAATTTATGTTTCTTTCTATTTGTGTGAGTTAAGTTGTTTGGTAAAAATTTTAGATGTCTAAGATCAGGTAGAATCAAAATTATGGTACAAAGATTGAGGAAGTTCACAAAATCTTGGTTTTTTTTTTTTTTTGTATTATAGTACGTTTAGAAAAATCTTGTTTGGTTAATTAATTGGAAATCAGGATTTTAGATTTTTTTTTTTTTTGAAAGTTAGATTATTTATTATGGTACAAAGTATATGGTGAAGATTCTATAATACATTATTGTATTACTGGTAAATGATAAAAAAAAACAAATTTAAAAATACATTTCATACCATAATCAAGTGGATTGTTCCATAATCAAACTCATGTATGATCATTTCATTAGTTAAAAGTACACATCAATATGAGTCATTGACTGATTCTATGTAAAAATTATCATGTCAATTCTGTTTAATTAAGATTATAAGTCACGGCGTATTTTTGTAAAATTAGCATCCTTAGGATCTTTTGCCAAATACATCCTTAGAGCAAGCTTACCTAATAGAAAGAGCAGCTCACTGTGTTTTATAGAGCAATCTTAGTGTTTATCTAAGAAGTAATCAGATTATATGTCAACAAATCTAGTTTCAAAATATCTAGAAAATCTCAATTGTTTGGGTTATTCTATTTTAATAATAATAAAAACTAATTTACCCATACCATATCACATAATCTGTCATCCATAATCCTTAAACAAATAGACCCTACACTTACAATTAAGTTGCTTTGCTTACAGGATCATTCTTATAACCCACAAAGACTTAAGCCTACTCGACAAGTAGGCTAAGAAATTAATAGCATACAACTCTTACATTCAAACTTCATCTTATTCTAATCGTGCATGATACTATGGGGGAAGAAAGGGAACCTAGATGGTAGAAGAGTTAGGAGCAATTGGATCATTAAAAAGTTGTTACCTCGATTTTTTAAGATATAAGACTCTGTTAGGTTCAGATTATAGTTACTTAGATTTTTCCATAATCTAATGTGACTTGTAATTCGAACTAAACTATTTGACATCACTAATTCTATCCATAATTTAGATTTTGTTATGTATAGATTCTACAAATAATTTATGGATTCTAGGACAAAATTAAATTTAACCTTGTTTATTTTTTTCAACATTTACATAAAATTTTATTACATAATTACCATTAAAATCCTTATATCATTCGAATCGTCACCTTGATTTATGAATAGTTACTTCAAAAATTGAGTAAGTGCTTCTCGACACGTCCTCAAAAGCACAACTTCCTTAGCATGTCTCTATAGAATCTCAATCGCCTCAACATGTGACTACGTAGTCACAATAACTCAATATCATCAACTTGATTACTCCACAGTTCCATCGAACAACTCAAATTACTGAGATAACGTTTGGTAAAGCTTATTTGATGTTGTTTATCTAAAGAAACAATTATTTTATCAAAAGTTTTACCAAATGTCCGAAAAAAGGCCAACTTATTCTCAAATGTTAGCTTTTTTCTTGCATGAATCGTACATAAAACAACAAGAAAAAAGCGCTATGTTTGGGAGATTTTTCAAAAACACCTACTTCATGGTATTTATTTTCCAAGACTATTTTTGTCATATTACTAATATTTCAAAATAACTACATCTTATTTACATTTTTTGTTATTAAGAAAACCCAAAAAAATTTCTATCTCAATAAAACCCTATCTTTTTCCTCACAACTACAATTGACTCCCTTACAACTCTTGTTGCTACCACTCTCTTCTTCACCAACTGTACTTGTCAATTGCCACCACCAGTGGATGAGTTGTTGCGACCGTCGATGCTCGTGAGAGAAGAAGGTGGCAATGAGAAGGTGGAGGTGGAGAAGAAGAGATCGTGAAAGTATAGAAGCACAAAATGTACTAAAAGGAGAAGGTGGAGACAACATTTCTTGTAGATTAGGGGCAATATAGACATTAGCCAAACGCATAAGTGCTTTAGTATGTTTTTTGCCAAACAAGATCGTAGCTTACAAGAATAAACTACAAATAGTATTAAGTTAAAAAAATCTAGTGTTTCTCAATAATTTGTGAAAAAATTGTTATCGAATACTACTTAAATGGAGAGTTCTGATGTGAAGGTCCACCTCGAGAATCAACCTAATTGAGTCAAGAACCAGAAGGAAGGCCCATCGAATGAATCAAATTTGTAGACTAGCCCAAGGTAGTAGACTACACCCTGTTGACTAAGTCGCACTTCAATTGATGTCTGTCACAGTGTCAGTCACGATAGTCTAAAAATCCAAACATTGTTAGAGCTATTAACAAGTAAATAACTCAAAAAATTAAGTTAATAATTGACTGAAAATAATCTCTAATTCTACCTAAAACCTGTGGTGTGTGGCTATGTGACTTCTATTATATGTACTAGACTTAATTGCTAATCCAATGTCTACATCTACAAAAAAATATTAAAATACACATGAGTGACATCTAATAATCACTCAGCACACTTTTAAAATCTACCAAAAATAATAAACTAGATTTGGAGCTAGTAACACTCAGCTCCCAAACCAACACGACTGCCCCTCATAGCAGTACCAAGACCAAAATATGCAAAGTTACAAACACCTACAATGTCATATTGCTAACAAGAATAAATTTTTTTAAATACTTTTTAAAAACCCTTTTCCTCTTTTCATAGAACCAAAACCACATACACTTTATAAATCCATTTATGCACTCTTGATATGACAACTATCTATCAATTCAAGTCTAAAATCATCGCAAATCCACACAAATCATACTCATACACCGAGTCTAAAAACCTGTCAAGTCACTCGCACCCAAACGACCAACACTAGCCATAAGCAGCCACTAAGGCGCACTGCACTGCTACAAATAAGTCACCCTATGTAGAGACTCCTCTTAGCCCGAGTTTATACTCTAAGAACCCTTAAGTCCTTAACTTATTCACATAAGGACCACATGCATAATGTTCGCCCTCTCGACGTCCTCGGGACCATTGCATTCAACCACCTATAGGACATTTTCACCTTCTAGTCGCACTAGTACAAATCTCTAAGACCTCAACCTACTCTTCTAGCTTTCAATCTTCCATAGGTATCACTCATCCCCGGTCCATTGGTTAGATTGTTCAACCTCTTGGTCTTTTGGTCCATAAACCTTTACTTAAGGCTTTTTAATCCTCTAAAACCACATAACCTCAACCTTGAACTCACATGACCCTCTAGAGGTATTGTAGACATCCCGATTTTGCAGTTACTTGACAACAAGTTCCTCTGAAAAGATGCTCTGGTTGCGATCACCAAAACTAAACCCTAACTCTATCAAAACCCTAAACCCACAACCCACTTAAGCCCACACAAGCCCACTCTGACCTAATCAAAACTAAAACCAAACAAAATTCATTTAAAACATTTAAAATCCAATTTAATCATGTGAAAACCCTAATTAAAACCAAAATCAAATAAAATCCACTTAAATCAACTTAAAATCCAAATTTAGTTAAGTAAAAACCCTAATTAAAACCAAAAATAAATAAAGTCCACTTAAATCCACTTAAAATCCAAATTAATTAAGTTAAAACCCTAATCAAGTAAAATTCAATAAAATCCATTAAAATTAGATCTAATTAAAAAGAAACCCTAATTCATACAAAAATCAAGCAAAAAAAAACAATTTAATCAAAATCTAAATTAAATCCCAAGTAAAACCAATTAAATCAAAATTAAAATTAAATCCCCAATTAAATCAAGTAAAAATTAATTAAATCTAAATTTAAAAGTAATCCAATCAAAAACCAAACCCAAAATCCTAATTAAAATCCAAAACCCTAATTCAAATCACTTATTAAATTATGAAACCCAAAACCTAAATCACCAAAAACTCAATTTAAAATCACAAAAAAACCTAAGATAAACAAAACCCTAATAGAAATCCAAAAGCCCTAGTTAGATCACTAAATCAAATTTGAAACAAGAAAACCCTAAATTCTAATTAAAACCATAAAAGAACCTAAAACAACAAAATCCAAAAATCACTTAATCAAATTTAAAATTAAAACCCAAAAACCTAAATTAAAATCACAAAATCAAAACCTTAATTTAAATCACAAGAACTTAAGACCCAAAATCAGATTTAAACCACAAGTCATTAATCCTAAATCACCAAAATAAAAATAAAAATCACAAAACCCTTAAAACACCTAAATCTAAAACTCTAAAACCTAAAACAAAAAAAAACCAAATCATAGGCCCACTCGCAGGCCCAAAACCAAGCCCAATACCCCATTTAATCCTTCAATCACAAACTTAGCAAATGCAAAAATAATTCCAATAGGCCGCTGATCTCCGGCGACTCCCGTGATTTCCGACGTCATCTCCGACGCCAAATCTCATCCAGCAATCCTCCTCTCGCGTGATCTCAGGCGATCCCCCAACAACCCCTGCCAGCTTACGCCCAATCCAACGACGTCCATGCCCTACTGAGGAAGATCGACGACAAGAGAAAGCCCACCAGCGTTTAAAAGCCCTAGCCGTCGACAAACCAACTCCTCTGAGAAGCCCTCCTCTTCCAGTCCCCTCCTTCCAGCGCCTTTGAATCCACACAGAGAACCCCCTTGACAACCCACATCCTTCAACACCCTTCCTTCAGCCTTTAGCCACCTTGAAGATCCCCTAAGTCACCGCTAGAGCAACTACCAAAGCACCGCTGGCAAACTCCATCGAGAGAGCAACAACCTTCAGTTAGGTACTTCTCCGCCCCTTTAACTCAAATCTTATCCTCTTGGTCCTATCAAGTTAGGTAGAGTCCTCCAGGCGCACTTCGCCAGAGTTGGCAGGCCCAGCCAGCCATCGTTTTCCCTTCCAGTGGTGGATTCACCACCACTAGTGAGGCCGCGGGCCTCCTGGCCCAGGGGAGGCCCCATGGGCCTCAACTCCCTTTTCCTCCTCCTCCTCCTTGAGCTCCCATCGCTCAGGAGGAGTCTGGTTGGCCTCCCACTACCAGAAGCCTCATCGTCACCCCGTCGACCGTCGGTCCTCGCCGTCGAAGCCTTTACTGTTAGAAATATTAACATTGATTTTGATGATTATTCATTTCTGTTTATTTTCATAAATATTATAACGTAAAAAAGATTTAGAGTGTCTTAGCATGAATTCAAAAATACATACCGGCATCAAGAGCGATGGACTATTCCAGCAAA
>JAMKQA010000959.1:0-31834 GCA_024699735.1 Posidonia australis | reverse complement strand
GTAAGTCGCGACATACATTGCAATATCGTTTCCCTACCTACACTTTCCGACACGTGTCGGCGAAATTTCACCGACACTGTCCGACATTTGGTTCCATGATAAGTATAGAACAATGTATCATCATTAACACTTTTGCAATAGACACACTTGTCAGACTCATTAACTCTGAAGCCAAAAGATAATATGATTTGATCAAATTATTCATGTCACTTTTTAGGAGTTTGTTTCAATCTATATAAGGACTTTTCAAGTTTACACATCTTTCTTTCATTTTCTCGAATTACAAAATCTTTTGATTAATTCATATAAATCTCCTCATAAAGATCACCATACAGGAATACAGTTTTTACATTCATTTGATATATAGTAATATCATATATAGATGTCATTGCAACAAATACTCTAATTGTAGTCATTCGAGAAACAGGTGAATAGGTATCAAAATAATA
This sequence comes from Posidonia australis, assembly GCA_024699735.1. NCBI lineage: Eukaryota > Viridiplantae > Streptophyta > Magnoliopsida > Alismatales > Posidoniaceae > Posidonia > Posidonia australis. The sequence continues at coordinate 31,385 of JAMKQA010000959.1, read as the reverse complement.
TATTCCTTCTCATTATGTAAATCCCTTGGCAACTAATGTAGCCTTATACTTATTGATTGTTTCATTTGGATTCAGTTTCTTCTTAAATATCTATTTACACCCAATAGTTGTACACCTAGGAGGTAAATCAACCAATTCTCATGTCCCATTAAAGATAATTGATTGAATTTTACTATTGACAGATTCCTTTTAAAATTTTACTTCAGGTGAAGTCATAGCTTACTTGAAGGTTACAAGATCATTCTCTGCATTGAAAGTAACAAAGTCACTTCTAAGATCTTTGGATATTCTAGTTCTTTTTTTCTCTTAGGTTCAATTATTTCCACAGACTGACCTGGTTTAGAAATAACACCATTAAATTTACCCTTCACATTTATCATCCTTTTTATATAATAGGGAATGGAACTAGTAGTAGGGGTACGATCTACAGAAGAAATACTTTAGAGAACACTTGTCTTCATGGAAAATACATTCTTAAAGAATGTTGCATTACGGAATTCTATTATAGTGTTAACATCTATATCTGAGTCATCAGGTCTTATCTTATGACAAAGAATCTACAAACACGACTAGTTTCCACATAGTCTAAAAATATAGCATTTATTATTTTAGGTCTCAATTTTTTCTCGTGTATTCTAAGATTAGTACTTTTATAAGACACTCCCATAATTTGAGATATTTGAAACTTATCTTTCGACCTCTCCAAAGTTCAAAAATGACTACTTTCTTTATACTTATGGGGAATTTTATTCAAAATATGGCAAGTTATATTTAAAACTTCCCCCTATATATAAGTAGATAATCCAGAACTTTGCATTAGAACATTTATCATATCTGTTAGGTTCTATTTTTCTATTCTGCCATCTCATTGGACTGTGTTGAATAAGGAGCTGTCACTTCATTTATAATACCGACACTTTGATAGTATTGTTAAAACTTATTAGACATGTATTCCCTACCTTTATTAGATGTTAATCTTTTAAGTATCTTATCAGTTTGTGTTTTAACTTCGCTTTTATAAATTAAGAATTTATCAAAAACCTTATTTTTACTTTTCAGCAAATAGACATAACAGTATTTACTATAATAATCAATGAATGTGATGAAATATTTTTTATTATCCGTAGTTATCATGCTATTAAATTCACAAACATCTGAATGCATTAAATTAAGTATATCTAATTTTCTATCAACCATATGAAAAGGTTTCCTAGGTTGTTTAATTTGCATATATATTTTATATTTATGTTTCCTATCAATCATAACCTTAGAAGATTCAAATTTATCATTCTTTTGAAGGAATTATATTTAATATATCCTAAATATTTATACTAAATATCAGAACATTCAATACTATAAATAACATAATGAATATTATTGTTATTCATGAATGTATTGTTAACATGTTTAACATAAAGTTTAAATAAATCTTCAACATCACATAAATAACTTTTTCCATAAAAAATATCAATAGTTAAATGTAAAACAATAACTTTATTACATTTACATTCTAACCGAAAGTCTCTCTAACTAATATGAGACCACTCAAGATGTCTGTCTAACTATTATTTTGTGTAAAATCAGAACCTTTTCAAAAAGAAGCTTCAGTTTCACATAATCCTTGTCTTTCATATTTGTAGTTATTAGGTCTCCAAACATCACTGTCCTCTCATTTATGGAATGATAAAACATAGACAAAGACTTGTTAACGTAAATATGCACATTAGCTTCAGTGTCAATAATTCAGGAATATGGTTTATAAATAGCAAATAGTTTTGATTTTATAGTAAAATACCCATCATTGTTTTCAAGAGCAAAGGTCATCATATTGATTAGCGCTTCATTAGTGGCCTTTAGGTAATTTGACTTTCTTGAACAGACATTCCTTTGCTCAGTGTCCAATCTGACTTCAAATCCAGCACAGTTTGTTCCTGAGTTTTTCTGACTCTTGGTCTTTACTTTAATTTTTTTTTTAAATTTTCCTTTCTGTTCTTTACTTGGCTTATTACCAACTGTCACATTGATCTAAGCGTTGCTTTCTATAAGCATTACAAGTTTCTGACTCTATATTTTTCCTCTATTGCTATGTCAATCATAAGATCATCAAGGGTCAAATTTTCCTTATCGTGTTTGAGATTCAAACCGAAATTCTCTTAAGACTTTGGAAATTTTTCAATAATTGACATGACAATAAATTTTTCAAAAAGTTTCATGTCTGTCTCTTGAAGGTCATGACACAGAAATAAAAACTCATGAGACTATTCAATCATCAACTTGCTTTCTAGACCTTGGTCCTCAGTATTATATTTCCAATCCAGAGTATCTTTTGCTATTAAGGAGAAGGAGGTATTGTATACATCAAATAATATATTAGATAGTGTCGATAATATACAACAATGTGTTAGTTGATCCCTCTCCTTCTACTCAATGATTTTTTCTACACTTCTAATATCAAAAGCATGGTTAATCTCAATAAAGGATAGCAATCCTAACATAATTAATCAGATCTTCATACGTTGTTGCCAACGTTTGAAGTGGAGATTGGAGAATTTCTTCGACATTTTGCTTATGTTTACCTTAGATGTAATCGAGATAGTACCAGACATGTTAAACAGGATTGTTTTCTCTAAGATTGTTAGAACCAAATGTGAAACTATATGTATAAACATATTGATTATGTTAATTAACATGTCAATTAAAGTTAAACCATAAGATTCACGAAAAGTCATGAACAAACAATGTAATGAATTGAAACAAAATAGAAAAATAAGATTAAACCTTATCTGATTGAGTCGTCCTGAAGGACTTGTCCTAGAGAAAACAACGACCTACACTGGTACATAGGGTTTCATGTTTTTTCTCTTAGGATAAATCGATCTAGTAGATGGAGAGCATATTTGGTTCTCGTTTATACGACGATCACACCTTAGTCACCTTAAAATCAAAAGCACATCAGTCGATGGAAAGGGATACGTCACAGTTTGCAAGGAACACAGAATCATCATAGAGAAAAGACAGAAGGGGAAAGTACATGAGAGAAAGAAGAAGTTCGAAAATCATTGCCTTTTTTGTCCTATATATCCGTCCCCATGAGTCTGACCCTTACTAAGCGACGCACCTGTTGGAGGGTAAGTTTTGATTGATTAAATTATAATTAATTAAGCAAGATCTTAATTAAACTTGATTAGTCAATGTAATTTTGTGTAAAAATGCGTGGAGACCAGAGACTATTCTTTTAAGCTCAAAAACCCGAAGTCCGAGCCTGAGCCTAGCTTGATGTGCGTGCATGTGTGGTTATCTATGTCTAGTCCAAATTCTTGTGAACATTTGTTCTAGAACTCCTTAGAAATATGGTCATTCAAGTTTTGGTATGCGTGTGTGTATGTGGTCATCCATGCTTAGTCCAAGTTTTTATGAACATTTGTTCTAGAACGTCCTGGAAATATAGTTATCTAAGTTTTTACACTTCACCAATATAGGATTAAAGTCCCACAAACATGAACAAAATTATCTTCTATAACATTCTTTAAAATGTTCCCTTTCTTGAATTTATTCTTTTGGATTTATTATTAAATATTTAATCCTTATTAATAAAAGTAATGTAATGAACTTAACATAAGCATTATTTAATCAAGTATCATAAGCTCAATTAAACCCAATATAAACTAGATTAATTAAATGTTTAACATGCTCTTCCTTGGTTGTATTTTCTATATATATTGATTGTGTTCTTGTTTTTTGCAGGATATGTTCTACAGTTTCTTCACCATAGTTGGGTATGTATCTTTTTAGTTATTGGGCTTAGATGTGACAGTTAGATTTTAGCTTAGTGTGGAAACATAATGTCCTTTTTATGAATATTATGTTTCCAGCAATGAAGCATGATACCATATGGTTGAACAAGAGTGTGGACATGGACACAGACATCGGACATGGCAATTTGTAAAAATTTATTACACGGATATGTAGAGGACACTACTATTAAATATATGCAAAACTTAATTAAATATATATGTTATGAGAAAAATCATGAGCAAATTCACAAATGTTTTAATTTCAAATTGCCTGTATACAACAATCATGTGTTACTAGCATGGTTCTAAATGTCGATTTCGTGTCAGACTTCGATAAGTTGAAAAATAGACACATGTCGGAAAAATATCGGTATGCTGGAATCGTGTCGGTGGAAACACTGTAAAAAAAATTTACATTTGTTCAGAAAACTTCTATTTCGATATCATGTCGGAGTCATGTCGGTAAATTGAAAATAAGACACGTGTCGGAGAAATTTCGGTGACACGCGTAGACATTTAGTACCATGGTTACTAGCACAACACAAATAGGTAATGCTCAATCAATTTAACAAGAGAAGACGAGAAAAGGAAAAGGAAATCTAGACTTATGTCATATATATGCTTGTCCCTAGAAGACATAACCCAAATCAGATAATAAATAAGCCATTTCTGCTAAGTAAATGGAAAAAGGACATGTTCAGCCATGTCTCGGTTGTGTCCATGGCTTGTCCTCACTCAACATAAAAGGACTCTTGTAGTCATGTCTGAGATGTGTCTTGCCGTGTCTCTTCTGTTTATGTAATTACATGTCCAAAATAAGTCCGACTTGGGCATGGGACTCCCAGAGAAGTGTCCATGCTTCCAGTAGATTGATACGATCTGTTCATAAGTTGATTTACGGTAGCCCTTAGAGTCAAGCAATTCTGTGTTGTTGATTAGTGAAGTAATCAGTTCTCACTTCTGAACTTTGGTATGAAGCATCATATTTTCTTGAAATTCTTTTGGGTTTCTTGGTGCTAAGCACTGCCTTCAGGTACTTTCATGTTAAATTGGGTTCAGCACCATGTACATTGGCTATCCATTAATATGAGTCCAACACTGGACAAACCAAAATTGAAATTATCATCTAAAACAGTTCCACATCATGTTGTGATAAATTTCCATTTACAGTTGATTTTTATTATTCTGTTATGGAATTTAGAAATGAATGGAGAGGATGGATTCATGCTGGCAACCCACATAAAAGGATTTAGGCATAGTGGTGGTGGTGGTTCTATTGCAGAGTTTACCTTGCTTGTTGCTGATATTTTCTAATCTAACATTATCTTATTTTATATATATGGTGGGATGTTTTAGGTGACTGCCAGACTCTGGATATTGTCTTTCAAGAATCATTCTTTTCTATGTAACACTTACTGGGTGGCACTTCCTTTGACTTTTCAGGGACCCATCAAATGGTTTTTTCTGTTATGCACAGGACTATAGTGCACATTTCTTTTGTGTGGCATCTTTCTTATGGACTACAACAATTGCATTCACTCTTCACCGCACAGTTGTCAAACATAAGACAGATGTTGAAGATTTGGGATTCATGTTTCATTTATATGTCTGGGGTATGCAATTGTTATGCTCTGATGCTCATCATGCTGGGATGCTTTGAATATTTGTTACATAAACTTGTTAGAAATGCTGATTGGTAGATCAAGCATTTTAAAATTGGTTTTTGTTAGAGTTATCTTATTATCCTGTATTAGGTGTAGTGTGTTATTGAGTTATTGGATATCCATTTAGTCTAAGGTATCTTTTAATTCATTTAAGTATGTAACTTTTACTACTGAATGGCATTAGACTTTATCTTTCTCTTTTAATCTCAATATGGTATCAGAGTTTAGATTTAAACCCTAATTTCTTCCCCACCACCACCACCCACTAGCCTTCACCTTGTCGGAACCGCCCACTATCGCCTGTACCGTCGGATCAGCTCTCCTCACGTCGTCGCCAGCCCCTGTAGGCCGTCTTCCCGTTGCCAGCCACCTCTGTCCAGACTCCCATCGCTATCCATCGGCTCTCCAGTAACCGCTGGTTGCTCCTGTAGCAGCTGAAGGGGGCTCCGGTGACTCCCGTCTCACTGGGCAGTTCAGCCCATCATCAGCCACCATCCTGTGATCCAGGCCATGTTTTAGACCTCTCTGTGTCTTCTCCTACCCATGTGTGTGTGGATACGTGATATCTACACATGTTTGTGCCTCTGAACTATATGTTGGTGTCTCCGAAAGACAATTGTGGGCTGTTTTTCGACTATATCTACATCAAATCAGTTTTTTTTTCTCTACTCCAGTACAGAAAATCAGATCTTAAAAATCCTGTTTATCATGGCCACCCGTGAATCTTTGGTGAAGAGTGGGACCTTTGAAAAACTGAATAGTAAAAATTATCTACTTTGGACACAAAGTTTTGAGACGCTTATCATCACTCATCGCAAAATCAATCATCTCAACAAACCTCCTTTAAATAGTAAGGACGCCACATATGATAATTGATTAGTGTATGATGCAGTCATTGTTTCTTGAATGGTCAATAGTATGGAGTCTATGTTACTAGGGGAGTTATGAAGCTGAGGCTTGCAAAAAAGATTAAGGATATCCTACGTCTTATCTATGGTCATGAGAAGAATATCTCCAAAGTTTTTGAGGTATATAAGTAGTTGTTCACTCTCCATCGGAGGATCGGTCTGTTCCAGAGTATTTTACATTATTAAGGACCTTGCAAGATGAGTTTGAGGTATACCAGTCTTTGACTGCTGATATCACTCAGATAAGATAGTATCGTGAAGAGTTAGCTGTGGTGATTTACCTTTTCAGCTGTCTTTGGAGTTCAATTCTCAGATCAGGGACAGATACTAGGAGCTGATAGTATATCAGATTTGTAGGCGACCTTTGCTCGTGTACTACGTATCTCCATAACCACTCTCTCTTCAGTCCCTGATTAGTCCATTATAGTAGTTATACGTGGTAGAGGGCGTGGTGGCTCTCGTGGAGGTAATCATGGCCGTACTGATACTGGAGGACATCTTTGTTGTACTTATTATGGCAGGACCGACCATCGGATTGACAGGTACTGGAACTTGATTGGTCGTCCTTTTACTACACGTGTTACTACTGAGTTTACACCAGCTACTTCCAACAGTGATTAGCAGATAATTACTATCTCGCAGGCTGATTCTGATAAGCTCCTACAGCTAAAGATCAGTAACTCTGCCGCCACTGTCTCTCATTCTACTTCCACAGATACAAGTGTCCTTCCGACATCTAGGGATTCCTCCTAGATAATTGATTCCAGTGCCTACTCTCATATGTTAGGTACAAAAACCTTGTTTATTTGTCTGTCTCAGTTGTCTGATATTAGGTGTGTGGTCATCGCTGATAGTCGGTCTTGTTCAGCTTCTGGAGAAGGGATTGTATAGGCCTTTTCTCAGCTTTCTCTTGACAAAGTCTTATATGTACCTAATTTCCCAGTAAATTTTCTTTCCATTAATGCAATTACCAAAGAGCTACTTTGTTCATTTCAAGATTTGTGAAGGGAGAGGAGGATTGGTTTAGGCTGTGAGCGAGGAAATGGTGTGTACCTGCTGGTCAGTGACAATATACCATTGGGATTAGTATCTACTGCATCCACCTCTGAGAAGTCTTCACTGTGGTACTACCAGTTAGGTTATTCATCCCACCGAAAGTTGCAACAGGCATTACCATGGGTTTCCGTTTCGTCTTCTGTGTGTGAGTCTTGTCAGTTAGGTAAGCACTATCGTGCTTCTTTTAAACAGTTACATATTGTGTCCAATCTTAGTTTGTTTAAGTTAGTGTATTGTGACATCTAGGGTCACATCAGAGTCTCGTCTATGTTTGATTATCATTATTACATTGCATTTATTGATATTTTTTGAGTGTTTTGGGTATATTTGCTAAAAGATTGTGGCCACATTTATGATGCACCCAAAAAAAATTTTGTTGAAATAAAAAACGAATTTAGTGTTACTCCTAAATATTTGTGTACTGATAATGTATTGAAATTTGTTCAATACAAGGTCGAGTCTTATTGTGCATCCTTGGGCATTATACATCAGACCACTCGTCTCCACATCTCTCAACAAAAATGGGGTAGTGGAATGCAAACACAGGTATATACTTGATGTTACCTATACGATTATGTTCCATATGAAAGTCTTAAAATACTTCTTGTCTGATACTGTTCTTACAGCGACATATCTCATTAATAGGATGTCTTCCACCATTTAAAGGGTAAAATTCCCCTGTGGCGTCTTCAAAAGGATGTCACATTGTTTTCTTTAACCTTTAGAGTTTTCGGGTGTGCTGCTTTCATGATCTCTCCCTTGGATTTGATAAATTATGCTCTAGAGTCATAAAGTGTATTTTTGTGGGATACTCGAAAACTTAACGTAAGTATCGGTCCTTTCATTTTCCGTCTGGTTGATATTTTGTATATGCTGATGTTACTTTTTTTGAGTCTATGAATTATTCTGAGGATTCTGTGACTGTAGGTGAGATTGTTCATATTTCATTTATTGTCGAGCCTCCTGTTAGATATTCACGGGATACCAATGTTGGTTTGTCAGACTCCCCTTATCCTTTGCAGGTATATTAACGTCGTCAGGAACCACCAGTGCCTCTCGTGGCAGAACCAGCCTCTTTTGTGAATGCAAATCCGCCTCCAAGTGACTTAGATCTTCCTATTACTCTACGAATAGGTAGTTGTTCTTCCACTATTCATCTAATTTCCAATTTTGTGTCTTATGAATCTCTCCATCCTCGTTTCCGTGCCTTTGCCTTGGCTCTCTCTTATAAATCTATTTCCAAGAATCATCAGGAGGCACTCCTACTTTCACAATAGAAGACAACAATGGATGAAGAGATAGCTGCATTAGCAGCTTGTGGCACTTGGGAGTTGGTGATCTATCTTGTTGGAACCAATGTAGTCACATGTTGATGGATTTACACTGTTAAGTATAGAGTTGACGGCACCATTGACCACTACAAAGCCAAATTAGTGGCTCGAGGATTCGCTCAGATACACGGGATTGATTATGACTAGACATTCTTCCTAATTATCCGTCTCAACTCTATCAGGGTGATTCTGTTCATTGCCATCAACAATTCTTGGAAACTGTGTCAGTTAAATGTCAAGAATGCATTCTTATATGGTGATCTGAGTTTGTGCTTGTGGAGCAACCTCTAAGGTTTGTTGCTCATAGGGAGGACAAAGTATGCAAGTTAAAAAAGACGATTTATGGTTTAAAACAAAGTCCGAGAGTATGGTTTGAAAAATTCAGCAAAGTGGTGATGAGTGGGGGCTTGTAGAGGTGCGTTGTTGATCACTCAATTTTCTACAGGAAGACTGATCGTGGATGTGTGTTGCTTGTAGTTTATGTTGATGATATTCTAGTGACTGTTAATGACAAAGAGGACATAAAAGAAGTGAAAGAACACCTTAAGATACACTATGTCACTAAGGACATGGGAAAGTCAAGGTATTTTCTCGACATAAAGTTCGCTTATGTAAATTGAGAAAATGATGTTATCTCAGAGGAGGTATGCATTGGACTTTCTTCAGGAGATAGGTCTCTTAGGATGCAAATCAGAGAGTACTCTTATTAAGCAGTCTCCACCCTTCTGGGATACTAATTCACAACTGTTAGAGAACTAGGTCAGTACAAGAGGTTGATTGGTAAACTCATCTATTTGACAGTGACTCGGTCAGATATTTCCTATGCAGTCAGCTTACTATGTCATTTTATGCATGAGCCTAGAAAGATACACTTGAGTGGAGCTCTGTGTGTTCTTTCCTATGTCAAAAATGTTCCAAGTAGAGGTTTAATTTATTAGAAAAATGACCATGTGAATGTTATGGCTTATTTAGATTCAAAATATACTGGAGATCACAGGGATAGGAAGTTCACATTTGAGTTCTGCACTTATGTAGGAGGGAATCTTGTCACGTGGCACAACAAAAAGAAGATTGTGGTATCACGATTTAGTGTAAAGGCAGAATATAGGTCCATGACACAGATGGCGTATAAAATGATATGGATCAAATCCCTCCTATGTGAGTTTTGTTTGTCATTTGAGACGCCAATACCAATGTACTATGACAATCAAATAGTTATTTTTATTGTCAATAATCTCATTTTCCATGAGCGCACTAAGTATATCGAGGTCGACTGCCATTATGTCGGGGAGATGGTAATGAAATGAGTTATCTCTACCCTTATACTCAATCATCTAAGCAGTTGGCTGATGTTTTCATAAAAGGATTGAATGTTGGGGTGTTTTAAGTCTTTATGTACCAAGTTGGGATTAGTTGATATGTATGCTCTAGCTTGAGGGAGAGTATTAAAGTTCTCTTATTATCCTGTATTAGTTGTAGTGGATTATTTGATTATTGGATATCTATTTAGTCTAGGGTATCTTTTAACTCATATAAATATGTAACTCTTCATTGCTGAATGACATTAGACTCTGTTTTTCTCCTTTAATCTCAATAGTTTTAAAATTGGTTTAATTCATGTGAGTAATCACACACACACACACACACACACTCTCTCTCTCTCTCTCTCTCTCTCTCTGGATGATTATGAGAATTTTATTCAACTATTTGTGCTTTTAGATAACAATATCGGAATTTACTTTGGATCTGTAAGTTAGATTGGAGTTTACAATGTTGGAGATTACTATGGATCTGTAAGTGAGATGGGAGTTATGATTAAATAATTATGCCAAGGAATAGGACTCCTACCTTGTCTTTGTGCCTTGATGATCTTGAAAACTTTCTTGTGTGGGAGGTCATTCATCATAAGTATCTTCTTCTTCTTCTTTTGGATGTGTTTGGCTTCTTTCGGACTTGTCACGTTAGATTTCTGGTGGGCTTGCACATGTTGCTTGGCACACTGCTGTGTCTGTCTTTTTTATTTTCCTCATCTTTCCTGTCGAGGTGTTTGGTCTGTTGCACTTCAGATTTCAGACTGTACTTTCTTGATGACATTTCATAGAAATGGTAGACACTAAGACACCCCACCTGTTCAGAAGAAAAAGATAGTGCCTTATGCCAATAATTGGATATACAAATGTCTACATGGATAATTTACTTTAATGCAGCTTCAATAGCATACAATACATCTACAGATCTACTGCATCAAATAAATGGACAGTTCATCTATTTACAAGACTGGTTCCATTTGGGACTTCCAATGTATATGATGAATCCATTTGCCTTTTTAACTCTGATTAAAGTTTTATATAATTGCTTGTTTGTTTTTACTTTAATAGCACTCTCTATTAAATTTGTACCTTTTCTCTTAGCATTATTGTTCTTCAGTTACATTGGTTTTGTGCACAGAATACATCGTTCTAGTGTGTTTTTTCAGATTATTACATTTGGTTTAATGGTCTTGATACGTTTGGTTTAATATTAATTTATTTCCAGGAACTTCACTTGTGATGACTGTAATTCGGTCAATTGGAAATGATTATGGACGTCTAGGTTCATGGTGTTGGTCTGAAACTGGACACACAGGAAAGGCATGTGAATAATTTTGTTTTCCTTAAACCCTACAAATTCTGTTACTTGAGTGGTTAAGGTGACCAAAGTTCTTTGAATCTTTGGCTTTTATTTTTTACCACAGGCAGTTCACTTCATGACATTTTATGCTCCTCTATGGGGCGCGATTCTTTATAATGGCTTTACTTACTTCCAAGTGATTCGCATGCTAAACAATGCAACGCGGGTATGCTTTTATATGTATGTGAAGGCATAATCATACAAAACCTGTATATATTAGTTCTAACTTTTCTGGTTCATTATCCCTTGAAATTGCTCTTTCAAAATGAACTTGTAGATGGCTGTGAGCATGTCCAACCGGTCATACCAACTCGACTCAAGGACAGATAAGGTCTGAAGTGTATGGTCGCTTGTTTATTTCATAAAATTTTGTTTCTTTCGTGATAAATATTGAGTGTTATTAGATTTTCTCTACGGTAGTATTAGTTCTCTTGTCTATTTTTTTCCTTCTACAATTTTGATGCTTATGAAAAGACCACTTGCAAGTTGGTACACTTTCTCAGTTCCTACTGACACATCCGCATTTATGTTTAGATGAGGTGAAATTGTTCATGATTATACAACCTAGAAAATTAGTAAGTCTTATATTATTGGAGCTTAAAAGTGGAAGGGTTCATTTACTGGTGTATACATATTTCTTTGGTGAAGGAACTATTGACATATACGTATGTTTCATTAGTTGATATTATTGTTTCAATAGCTCATCAAGAGGGTTACAACAAGAAGTCCAGCAATAAGAGTGAGATTAGTATGATTCAGGCAAATCAACTGAGGTGACAAAGGATGACTTAAGTTTGGGACTGGTGTTTATGAATATGTTAAACTGTATAGGGCATTTATTGTGTAGAGTTATTTTGGTGAACTAATCAATGAATATTTCTTCCTTCAACACGGCTGGCAAATTAACCCCACCTGAACCCATCTTTTTTCAGCGGTGCTTTTCTTTTAATAAGAATGTTTTGCATCTAATGGAATTCAAATCTTAGCTACACCCTTTTGCTTTTAGTGCATGAGAATTACCAAGCTATTGAGGCTAAGGGGGTGTTAGTCAGTAGTCAACTGGAAAAGGGGGGGAAAACAATGTGAAAATATTTCCCATTTGAGCAAGAATATTTAAGAGGAAACATGGTGTCAAAACGTTGGATTTAGAAATGTTGGGCCTGATGGAATTCATATATTTATGGACTATAATGGGAAATGATCAACTTGTACGTTGGAAGTTGGAACTAAGGCTAGAAATGGAATCTTGATTCCTATTAGAAGTCCGTGCAAACGTTGGGTTACTCAACTTGTGTTAGGATGTTAATTACATTGGAACAGTGATTCTTTATTTCTTTTTATAAGGATTTGGGATTTCCTCCACCATCTTAGGAACTGAGTTTCTTTTCCTAGCTAGTTCTACAACTAGTTCTTATATCAAATCTACACTCTATGAAATCATGTAAATATTTCTCTTAGTTTCATTATTTACAAAAAAGACCTCTTTTTCTATGTTAACGTAAACCACAATGTTAGAATAGTTCTACGTTGGAAAAAGTGAGGACTAGACTTGTGGTTATTTATAAATAAATCTCTTTACTCCTTGTTAATTGATTTTGAGTTGATTATCCATATTTCAACATGGCATTAGAACATTGTTCGAGAAATCCTAGCCATCATCCTCCCACTCGTTGTACGCCGTCGTCATTGGAATACTGTAGCAGCCTGTTGGAGTTACTATAGCACATTGGAGTTACAATAGTGCTGCCAGAGTTACTATAGTAGCCCGTTGGAGTTACTGTAGTACCATCGGAATCAGTGTAACACCCAACAGCCTCTTCTCTTCTCACCTTTTCAACTCATCAGCTATAAGTTGTGTTCTAAGGCTACCTGTGGTCTTGTGCAGCCTTACCGGTGGTTCTTGTGTCATGTTCTAAGCTGCTACTGTTGTTTGTGATGTGTTACAGGCCCTAAGATCGTGTGTGTGTCCTAAGTGTGCTTTTATTTCCACCATCTGTGCCTAAATACGTGTTGTTTAGCTGCTGTTCTCTTTACCGATCAGACCAGTTTGTCACTGATTTGTACTGTTTGTTGACAATATAGCATCCTCCTCAACGTCTTGTGAGTTTGTAGAGAATCTCAACAGTACTGCGATAAAATTGAATGGCAACAACTACATCTTATGGTTCTTAGCCTTTGAGACTTTCATTGACACTCACAGAAAGATCCGACACCTCACACATGACCCTCTAGATGTCAAGGATGTTGCTTATGAAGACTAGTTTATCAATGATAATGCTGTTATATCCTGACTTGTAAACAGTACAAAGGAAAATGTTGTCTATGGGGTCATAATGCTCAAGCCTGCAAAATGGATTTAAATACGTTAAAAAGCACTTTTGGACATTAAAAGAATATATCTCGCATTTGTTAGATTTATGAGTAGTTGTTTACACTTCAACAAGAAGATTACTCACCTCAAGACCTGTATGTCTCTCTTCGTATACTATTTTATGAGTTAGAGGTCTATCAACCGTTTGTAGTCGATATCTCCAAGATAGAGGAATATCGTGAGGAGTTTGCTGTGTTTATTTTCCTAATTGCAGTTGATCCTATGATCTCATCCCAGATTCGTAGTCAGATAGTTGGAGTTGATAGTGCCCCACTCCTTTCATTCACTTTTTCATGTATTCTATGGATCTCTACTGAGATGCCTACTCTAGTATCAGAGCAATCTGCCATGGTTAGTACCACTCATAATGAGGGACGTCGACATGGCCGTGGTCATTCTACGGGAAGCAATCGTGATACTTGTTGGTGTATTCACTGTGATGGGACCAATCAAACTTTTAATAGGTGTTGGAACAAGGTTGGTCGACCTCATTGAGCTTACATTGCTTCCATAGAGACTGTTGATTAGATGTTTTCCTCCACGTTGACCATATCTCAAGTTGACTATGAGAAATTCCTACAGTTGTAAGTTACCCAGTCCTTTACCACTGCTTCACATGCTACTACTTCAAGTGTTAGTGCCTTTTTAGCTTCTTAGGATTGTTTCTGGATTATTAACTTTGGTGCATCTTTCCTATTAGATAGTTAGATAGACATCTGGATATCCATGTAAAGGGGATCATCCCAACATTTATGTAGTCCCTCTGGCAATGCAAAATAATTCTCTTTTGTCTCTTAATTAATATGGTACTAGAGTAGTAACCCTAACTTAAAGAGAAAAAAAGAAAATAAACAATGAGACCTATTGTCACCCACAAGACCCAACACCATCCACTAGCCCGTTACCATCCACCCACATCATCGTCGTCTAGGCAGCAATTTAGCTTGGTTGAGCCCCTCTTTCGGCCACTCCAGCCCTGTTGAGCTCTCCTTTGGCCACTCTAGGCCTATCTACCCATGTTGTCGCCATCCAGGCGACACTCTAGCTTGGTCGAGTCCTTTTTCCAGCCATTCCAGCCCTGTTGAGCCTCTCTTTCGTCCACTTTAAGCCCTACTAAGTGTTCCTTTCGCAATCGCGCCATTGTCGTGTTCATCCTTCATCGACATCGATAAGCTCTAGGGCAACCAACTGTTGTATCCAACTAATTGTTAGTTGTCTAGCCATGTTTTGAGCTGCCTCTATTTCAATTACATTGTGGATATACCTAAGGTTGCATGTATGCTCTAGGTAAGATTCTAAATGTTGGTTTCGTGTCGAAGTTTGGTCCAACAAAAATAGGAAACATGTTAGTCATCGATGGAAACATAGTAAATTTACAGAAATTCATGGAAATGATTAAAATATTTTGAATTTTTATTTGAAACTTAAAGATAATCTAGAGCAAGCAATAATCTATATTTAAGACTACCTAGATCTAACTTTCTAAATATGTATCATATTGAAATATGCTATAAGGACTTAATATAAATATTCTGAAGTATAAATAATATATAAAAATACTTAATGAATGTTTAAAAACAAAAATGCTAATAAAAGTTATCTTATACATGTTTAACACAAGAAAGAATTTCTTAGTTCAACTACATTGTGGTCACGATGAATTTGCTGTTGAATTTGGAACTCTCTCCACAACATGTAGTTGTTCCAAGACATATGACTATGATATGTTTGATATTTCATAATATAATAGTGATAATTTGACATTGGCAGTCGAATCAGGAACTTCATTGATGGATATTGTGAAATAAATACTTATTAAGGTTGTTGAGGGATGTAATCTTCACTTAAAAGACATTGATAAGGTTACTGCTCATATTTTGTTTGTGTATAGTTGAAGATGAAGTTTATATCCTATTCACTTTGTTGACTTAGGACATAGGAAGATAAAGTTCTTGTTTATCTACTTTTAGAACTATAATCTGATTGTCGACAAGAGTGATCTCTAAAATAACTGTAGTCATAAAAGTCTATAGGATTATGAATATTCAAAGTCAAGTGACTAATAAACTTTCTCTAGTATGATTATTTCAAGAATCTGAATATTTTAGTATGTCTTCACGACGTTTTCTTTTATAATGATACGACAAAAGATCGGTCTTGATAGTTGCTAGGGTCTATAATGTTCATCTTGTGTGACATGTATAAATTTATCTTCTTCTATGAAAGGACTACATAATCTTTGACTTTCTCTTCATGTGTCTTCAGTTCTAGGTTGAACTGCATATTCACTGTCACTGCTTTCATCATCGTTGGGTGGTTATGCGAAATCATTTGTATTACTCTCACTAAATAAATCTGAAGTTCCACTACAAGAATGTTCTAATGAACTTATATGTTCTTCAACATCAATGCCTATTTCAATAGTAATTCTTGAATTTGGTCTACTTTGTTCTTTATCTAATATTGTTGTTCATTTTCTTGCAACTACTTAAGTATAGGATCCGCATCGTAGTCATTATTATATATATACGTTAAATCAATTGGATCAAATTGGTCTTTATCTTCTTCCTCTTTAATATGTTTTGTTTTTAACCTCATGTTATATTGCATAAATACAAAATCACTTAATCTGAGTTCCTAATTTGTTTTTTTTTTTTGTATGGATAAGATTAAATGTACTTCAATTTCTTTCACATCCTAAAACTAAGGCAATTTGAGATAAAATCTTTATTACAATTTTTCGTAAATTTGGAACATCTGTTTCATTCAACATCTACCATTCACTTGAAATATGATATTAGATTATTAGTTTATTACCTAGATTATGATGTAATATTATGAAATAAAATAAATAATAATCAAATCCTTACGTAGAGTCATCGTAGCACAACCACGAATTACTTGAAGATATCCAAATCCTAACATTTAGTTCCTAAAGTATTTAATTTCATTCAAGGTTTCTATTTAATTGTCTACATTTGACTTCAATTTCTTTTTCATTATTCTCATAGAAGATAGTAAATCAAGATAGTAAATCAATACGATTCTCGAGTTCATGATCGTATTGGAACTGCAGGTTTAGATAGTATGCTACATTGACAAAGAAAAGTCATTAAACACCAATTATAATGTAAACATAATTATGACAAATAGGAATCTATATATCAAACTACTTATTAACTTCATGCAAATGGTGAAGAAGTATGTTAAACCATCTTTCTTTAATAATATTTAAATATCCCTTTGAAGGTCTGTATGTTGCATCTTTTACAATATCTATCATCAACTTCATTACCTCATACAAGAAATCCATTGTAGGTCTCTTATTATCATCTACCAAACGAAAGATCTTTGAAATTGGTTTCATTATACTCATTACTTTTCAAGCGCCTTCCCAAAAAAACTAGTTAATAATTATAGAGTTTATTTTCCTACAATTGGGATATCACTCTCGTGATATTTATACTACACTTGTAAATTAAACTTGTATTTTAGTCTACTTCTTTTATCAATCATTAATTGAAAAGCAATATAATTTGTTACAAATCGAATAATTCCGAGTCGAATTAAGTCACTACCACAACACTCAAATAATCTCATAAAAATCAATAGGTAGGAGTGGTTGTGAATGAAATTTGTTACAACATTTGCTTCTCTAACAGTCTTCTCCACCAACTTTTGTCTTTCCAAAGTCTTTAAGTATCAGATCAATACAATGAGTAGCATATAGTATTCAATAAATAGGATAGTTTGACATAATTTTTTCACTAAACTTTTTGAAATTACTGTCATTGTCGGTGACAATCTAAATTACATTTGATGATCTCACTGACTTGATGACTTCTATAATTTACTTATAAAGGTACCTATGATTTCTAATAACATCAGAAACTTAATGGACTTTAAAAAAATTATACGATCATTACAGTAGACCATGAAGTTAATTATCTATTTTTTAGTGGTACTTGTTTGATCATCACACATATTAGTTATCCTATAAGTTGACTATTATCGTTTCAAATTGTCGATGTAACTTTCTAGCTCCTCCTTCTCTGATTGGCGATACTTATTCATTATATCATAATGTGTTTTTACTCCTGTACCTTCTTTAGTTGCTATATCAAGTATATATTGTAAATACGGTCTCTTTGTAGTATTCATCGGAATAGTATTGAAAAATATATATTTGGTCACAGCTTGATCAACTTTTTCTCTGGCATTTTCAAACATTCCTTTAATAGTTTTGCTTCGACTTTTCAGTTTTACATGTTGTTGAATCTAAATTGTCATATCTTTAACTATATGTTTTAAACATTTTTGTAATGTTTTTACCCTTATCTTTCTATACACTACCACTACTACTTCTGCTTCCTTAATATCTTTAGAACGATGGAATATCTGACTTTGTTCTTTATGTCATTTTTCATTTGTTTACTCAACTATAGTTCTCATCTTGAGTTTTACAATTTGGAGAATATACTGTATCATCATTTGAATCTGGTATGACGATGGATTCACGTTCTCCTTTATTAAACAAAATCTTCTTAAATTTTTCGTCTTTTTTCGTCTTATTATTATTTTTAGATTTTGTGTCCTTTAATAACTCTCTCATCTAATCACAAACGACAGTTGGACATGATTTGCACCTACTGACGTTGCTGTATCAACCAATAAGGTGTTGCTTCAATCTTATAATATTCTCAGTTATCATTCTTTTTCTACAGTACTTACATTCTGTTTTCTGTCTATCATTGTTGATAGTATATCTGTGCAACCATCCTAGATCATCATCCTAGATCATGAGATCTTGCAACTCTCTTCTCATTGCCACTTCCTTTACTTTACGATCCATAAGAACTCGGCATTGTAAAGACTAGAAATAAAAAATTAAATGAATTTAATTATATAAAAAAATATTCATGCATTTAAAATATGTTTTCTTTTTTTTTTAAAAATTTCTATGATTTTTACAATTTTTTAAGATATTTTATTTAATAATTTGTACATTTAATATTATTTCTGATTTTCTGAAAAGTTTCAAAAATATTTTCATTTTTTCAACTTCTTACTATTTTCCTCATTTCTTACCTTATTTACGAAATATCTAAATGTTTTTCAAAGTTTTCAATATTTTCCTGATTTTCTAATTATTTACAAAATATTCTGAATTTCTGTTTTTTTAAGTTATAAATATTTTACTGATTTTTTATTTACTGATTTTCAATGATTTTATAGAATCTTTAGGTTAGATTTTACCTTTATTAGGTTAGATCAATCTAATATCTTTATAAGATCAAGTTATTAACATTAAAATACAAAAAAAAACATTAAAAAAATAAAGCTATTATATACAAAAACGTAAGGTCTATGTTTTTTTATGGTAGTTTTATTTAATATACCTAAGATTTATATCAAAACAAAAGATGTAAGTGTTAATTCTTAAAATCTAAGTGTAATATGTAAATTTACACGAAAACCAAAGTAAAATAAAAAAAAGCATGGAATTTACTATAAAATCAAGAAATCTAAGTATATTATCTATTTACATTAGGGAAAAGAGGGAGGAGAGATAAAATAGCACTATAGCAGTTGGAAAACCTTGAGAGAGAAACCTTGAGAGCTCTCAGAAGAGTAGAGAAAAACTAGAAAAACCTTAAGAGGAAAGTAGAGAATCCATGTAGAAAATTCAAAAGGAGACTGAGATCTAACTTGAGAACCGTGTAAACAGTAGACTGTAGAGAAAAATATTAAAGAAGAGTAGAAGAATGAAAAATGGAGGCTCAGATCTAACTTTCATTTGTGTTGGTTGGTGGTGAAACATAAGAGTGTCAGTCGACATGAGTTTCCATAGTGTAAAAATTACCGAGTTTCATCTGACACGACCGACAAGCCACCGATTCACTCACGAAATCAAGTAAACTAGGAAATACATGTAAATGTCGTGTCTCCATCTTGCAAACGCGATACATGTTGACAAAATTTCGCCGTCACCTGTCAATGTTAAGAACTATGGGTCTATGTGTGAAGTTTAGTGCAATTTTTTGTTGAATCTGTGCTATGTAGTAAGTTTTCTACAATTTTTCGGTCAAAATCAGACCATTTTTACCTATTTCAGTGAGTTGTTTTATTCGACACCTTCGTATCAGTTCTTTTGTTTTATGGCCTCCTTACGTGATGCTTGGATTAGAGATCTCTCTATCATCTTAGTAAAGTTATATAGGAAAAACAACTTATTGTGGTCTTTCTATCATCTCAATAAAGTTATATGGGAAAAACTACTTACTGTGGTTTCAAAACTTTGAAACACTTTTGGGAGCACATCGGAAGATACGACATATTACGCATCCTCCATCTGATGTGAAAGATATCGCTTATAAAGATTGATTAGCAGATGATCATGTAATGATTTCTTGGTTGCTTAATAGTATCGACGAGAAGGTTTCCTGTAGCGTGATTCTTCTCAAGTCAACCAAGAAAATCTGGGACACACTTCGTAGTACGTATGGAAATGAGAAAAATATTGTCATAGTTTTTGAGATCTATGAGTAGTTATTTACTCATCAATAGGGGAAGTTCTCAGTTCAAGAGTTTTATAGTATTTTAAGTCTTATTTGATGAGTTAGAGGTCTATCAGCCATTTGTAATTGACATTTTGAGGATAAGGGAGTACAAGGAAGAGTTGAGTGTTGCGATCTTTCTAGTTAGACTCATCTCAGATTCGTGGATAAATTCTTGAGGTCGAGACAATTTTTATACTTCAATCTGCTTTTTCATGCACCTTGTAGATTTCGACTACTACATTAGCTATAGCTCTAAATCAATCGACTATGATTTCCTTAACCAGTGGTAAAGGTCGAGGTCGTGGTAGATCCTTTAAAGGAGGTCAAGACACCTATTTCGTTGATTGGACTCGTCAATGTAATATTTGTTGGAGGACTAACCATACCATTGATAAATATTAGGACGAGTATGGTAGGCTTCTTTTAACTTGGTATATTTCTTCTAAGATAGATTCTCCTTATCAACCGTCACTGATAATAACTATCTTTCAAGTCGATTATGAAAAGTTCCTTCAAATGTAAGTTATAATTAGTCCATTACCATTACCTCCCACGCCACTACTTCAAGTATCAATGCTTTCTTAGCTTCTAAGAACAGTTCCTAAATAATAAACTCTGGCGTCTCCTCACAAATGTCAAGTATTTGAAACCTTTTCACTCGTCTTACCCATATGTCTAATATACGCTCTATTGTTATTATCAATGGTCGTAGTTGTCAGGTAGCGAGGGGGTTGTTCAAGCTTCCTATTAGATTCATATTGGCAAAGTTCTATATGTATGTAACTTTCATGACAATTTATTATCCATTTGTGTCATAACAAATTAGTTATATTATTGTGTGACTTTTTTCCCCCTTTCTATTATATCTTTCAAGATTAGCAAATGAAGACGAGGATTGATTTGAATCGTAAGTGTAGATACGGTATATACTTGTTGATTTATGATGAGATATCTCATGGACTTACATCTGTTGCTTCATCTATAAAGTCAACTCTTTTGTGGTATTATCGTCTGGGTCACTTTTCTTATTAGAAACTTTAGCAAGCTCTTTCTTGTATACCAATTTAGTTTTTTAGTTGTGAATCATATCAGTTAGATAAGTATTATTGTACTACCTACAAGCGTCGATCACTTTCCACTGTGATATTTCGTCTGTTCTTGATATTATATTGTATTTATTGATGATTATTTTAGAATGTCTTGGATCTATTTTCTTAAAAATAGACTTCATGTCATTAATGTTGTTTGAAACTTCTTTACTGAAATAATATATCAGTCTGTTGTTACTTCAAAAAAAAATTGTACTGATAATGTCTTGAAATTTGTTCGAAATGATCTTCTAGGTTATCATGCATCCTTGAGTATTCTTGATCAAACCTTTTGTGCACATGCATCTTAATAAAATGGTGTGGTCAAGTGGAAACACAAACATATTTTAGATGTGGCTCGCACCATCATGTTACAGATGCAAGTGTCAAAATATTTATGGTATGATACTATTCTCACTGTTATATACCTTATTAATAGAATGTGTTCTACTTCACTTCGAGGAGAAGTACCTCTTAGACGACTTTATCAGGGAGTTATTTTCTTTACCTCTTAGAGTATTTGGTTATGTTGTTTTATTTAAGATCTCACTCTAAGTCATGACAAGTTAGCTTCCATATCACTCAAGTGTGTCTTTGTTGGTTACTCTAAGACTCTGAAGGGTTATAAGTGTTATTATCCTCCTAACTGTCGGTATTTTGTGTATGCTGATGTTACGTTTTAGAGTCCAACTCCTATTTTGAGTCTAATGAATCTTCTTTAGGTGACATTCCTCTCTCGCCACCTACGAGTGTTCCTAGCAATCAAAGTGATGATACATCTGTGAAGCAACATTTGCCTCATCCATTGCAGGTTAATCATCATTGTCAGTGGTTGCCTTAGTTATCTCCAATTGAGCCAAATCTGGCCTTTATGTTTGTGGATTTGCCACCCTTAAACCTTCACCTTCACATAGTCCTTGGAAAGAGTACCCATTCTACTACTACTCATCCCATCTCTATATTTATTTCTTATGATCGTCTTCATCCTTCCTTTTGTCAGTTTGCCTTGCACATCTGAGACTATTCCCAGGAAGTACCAAGACACACTCCTTCGTCCACACTGGAAAGCAACTATAGATGAGGAAATATAAGTCCTAGTATCCTATGGTACATGGAACTTGATTGCTCACTCTGAAGGAACAAGTGTAGTTGGCTGCAAATGGGTATTCCCTGTCAAGTACAAGTTAGATGGGTCAATTGATACAAGGTTTGTCTTGTGGCTCAAGGCTTTACACAGATATATGGAGTTGATTATACTAAGACATTCTTGCCTGTAGCTCGACTTATCTCCATATAAATACTTTTCTCCATTACTATCAATCAGTCCTAGTCGTTGTGTCAACTTGATATAAAAAATGTCTTTTTGTATGGTGATTTAGTTAAGTAGGTTTTTATAGAGTAACCCTTAGCATATGTTGCTCACGTAGAGAATTATATATGTTTTCTCAGAAAGACTTTGTATGGTTTGAAGTAGAGTCTACATACGTGTTTTTAGAAATTAAAGTTTTGTGAGATATGTTGTAGATCACTTAGTGTTTATCAAAAAGAGCTTCAGTGACTATATATTTCTTACAGTTTATGTGGATGATATTCTTCTGATAGTTTACGACACCATAGGCATTAGTGAGACAAAGCAATATCTTTTGCAAAAGATATAGGAACACTTACGTATTTCTTGGACATAAAGTTTGCTTATGTTAAGGACATGATGGTGCTTTCTCAAAGGAAGTATGTATTTGACATTCTATAGGAGACTAGTCTTCTAGGATGCAAACCGGAAAATATTTCTATTGATTAGAGTCTTAATTTTTGGGATGGTTCGTCTTAGGCATTTGAGAATGTTGGTAGATATAGATGATTGATCAGAAAGTTGATTTATTTAAAAGTTACTCGTCCAAACATATCATATGCAGTGAGGCTTCTTAGTTAGTTTATGCATGAGTCCAGAATAGTACATTAGTAGGGTATTCTTCATGTTCTTGCTTACGTTAAAAACAACCCTGATCAAGAATTGATCTACGAGAAATATGACTATTTGTGTGTTGAAGTCTTCTCAGACTCTAGTTATGCAGGCGATAAAGGAGATAGGAAATCTACTTCAGATTATTATACCTATGTAGGTGGTAACATGGTGTCCAGATAGAGTGTCGAGATAAAACATATGTCTATGGTTCAAACAGTATGTGAGATGATATGGCTTAGGTCCTTGTTGATAGAGTTTGGCTTCTCTATAGAAGTACTTATGCTCATGCATTGTGGTAATCAGGTTATAATATTTATCACTAACAATCCAACCTCTCATGAGAGCACCAAACATATAAATGTGGATTGTCATTATATATGAGAGATGGTGTTGACCGGAATTATTGATACTCTACATACTCAATCATCAGAATAGTTGACCGACATATTTACAACAAGATTGAGTGTTGGAGTGTTTAAGTTTTTAAGTAACAAGTTGGACATGATCAATATATATACTCCAGTTTGAGGAATATTAGATTAGTTAGATGGGTATATGGATATCTGTGCAAAGGGAATCACCCCTATATAAATATAATCTCCTTAACAATGCAAAATAATTCTCTTTTTTCTCTTAATCAACACTCTCATATGTTAAGATCTGTAGACAAGAAGTAGGATTGGTTTGAACCATGAGTATTGTCATAATGTTTACTTGCTGGTTCGTGATGAGATACCTCACAGGTTGACGTCTGTGGTTACCACTCTAGAGTCATCCCTTCTGTAGCACTACCGTCTTAGTCATCCTTCTCATTACAAACTCTTACAAGTTTTGTCTATGTCCAAATGAAACACTTATTGGACTTAAAAAAAGTCACAAGTGAGGGAAAGTATTGGAATAGAAATAATCATTAGAAAAAGTGAGGATTGGACTTGTGGTTGTATACATGGTTCTAAATGTCGATTTCGTATCGGACTTCGATAAGTTGAAAAATAGACACGTGTCGGAGAAATATCGATATGTCGGAATCGTGTCGGTGGAAACACGGTAAAAAAAAATTACATTTGTTTAGAAAACTTCCATTTCGATATCGTGTCGGAGTCATGTTGGTAAATTGAAAATAAGACACGTGTCGGAGAAATTTCAGTGACATACGTAGACATTTAGTACCATGGTTGTATATAGAGACTCCTCTACTCATTGACAATTAGTTTTGAATTGGATATCAGTATTTCAACACGAGAATCTTATATGATAATTATGTTCATTGTATTTTTTGTTGTTTACAAAAAATTATAATACTAAATTTTTTTTGCTTGATGCTTTTAAAAATCTCATTGTTTTTTTTTTTGAAGTTATTTTCTTGAAAAAAAAATTGACACTATTATATGGAATCTTACACTGACAATAACTTTCTGTTTTATTTCTTTGATAGGCATTGAGTCGCTGGGGTTACTACCCTTTGATCTTGATAGGATCTTGGGCATTTGGGACCATCAACCGCATACATGATTATATAGAGCCAACACACAAAATCTTTTGGCTTTCAGTTCTTGATGTTGGATTTGCAGCCCTTATGGTAAGTTTCTCATCCTGTTATATTGTTTAAATGCAATTATCTAACTTTGTGCTTAAAAATTCAAGGAATATTGTCTGCCTCAGTTGGTTCTCTGCCTAACTTTTATCATTCTTGTTTCTTTTGATTTCGTCTATTTATTGGGCCATAAATGAAAATGGAATCGGATGTGATGATATTGAGCAAAGAATGTGTTCTGAGCTCCAAGCTCTCAATTGGTTATGAACATACTGCTTTCTTCTTCTTTCCTTAAAAAACATGTTTGCCTTTTTTTTTTTAACTGACTATGGTCCAGAAAGATGATCTGATGCTTCATGCAAAACTTTACATATCACTCAGCCATTTGTTCGAGTAATACTATACTTTCAAGTAGTACATGTTAATATTTGCTTTTGTTTTATGTGCAATTTATGAATAAATTGGTGAATCTATCGAAAACTAACATTTTCCCTTTGTAGGGTTTGTTCAATTCAATAGCTTACGGCCTTAACTCATCAGTTCGTCGCACAATTTCTGACAGAATTGAACTGTAAGATTTTATACGATGTAGCTCTAAACATTTACTACTTTGATAGCATTGGAATTCAATTTATTTTTTATTACAACTAGGTTGCTCAAAAATTACATAAGCATTTTCTAGGTATAAGATTGGCCTGGCTGATTTTTGACATAACAATATTTCGTTTCTGTAAATAAAACATGGGTTAGTGATTTGAATTTTGTATTAAGGTTGCTGCCCGAGAGGTTTCGGAAGTTGTTGCCTACTTCAAAGCTCAGAAGTGAACAGCAAGAAAGTGAGCTGGTTTCATTAAGCCTACAAGATCAGTGATTCTCCTCTATATCATCCAGCCTTTGAGTTCCTGCAATTTGGAAATATTAGCAATCATGGAAATGGGACAGCATACCACCATCAATAATGAGCAAACACGCTAAATCAGAACTGTGTCTATGTTCATAAGATGCAGATTATGGAGTGCCAAGTTTCATTTGACTTTTAGATATGCACAACTTCTTTATGCATGTCTCATTTTGGTTAACAATAGAGTGAGCATCAATTTGTGTACATAACCAGAAAGAAGCAGAGGATTGGATCTGAGTAGATTATTCTAGACCGACCTGTAACCAGCGTTGATGGTGTGTTTTTGTGTGTGCTTTCTCGAGGGTAAGAATTTTGCTGTTACGATATTGCATCATTTGGATTAACCTTTATAGCAGAGATCATGCCTTACTTCTGATAAGTTGTAAATAATCTTTCTGTATAATGATATTATTCTTTGATGGTGTTGACTGTATGCCGCACCACAAGTTTATTCTCATACTTCTGTTTAGTTGTAAATTACCTTTTTGTAAGATGATTATTTCTACCGTGGTGTTGATTTTATGCCTCAACACAAGTTTAATCCCATGCACACAAGTTTTGTATTTCCATCATGTACTGGTTCACCATTTTGATGGTACACAGAGATTATAATTTATTATTTTATGTTTCCATTTCCCAGCCGAATTCGTCAAAGTTGTTTGATAGTTCGTAGATCTTGAGTGAATCCACGTTCCTACATCTGAAACATTAGTTTCCCAGACTCTTGTATTCTTCCATATCGAAGACCTTCATACAATTTAACGGTTAATTTGCACCGGACTGTGATTGGAGTTTGTTTTCTCTGTACGAATCACCGTTTCTCGTGCCTCTTTGTCTTTTCATGTCTTTCCTTTTTTTTTTAAATGATAATAGTTATGCACCCATTCCGTGACTTCTTAACTGGAATAATAATTACGTATTGAATGATTTGCCTTTCCATGTACTTTATCATCCAATAAGAAAAATCCATTTGCTTATAAGTACATGTTTTATTTTTATTGTATTTGGTCTTTGAGTTTTGGTCCTAAAAAAGATACAGGGATTCTGCTAGCTTTAAAATAAAAAAGAAGAAGCGGTACATGAGTTCATAGTTTAATTGATTGTATTGTCTCATTAATTGTGAAGAAACCAAGTGTTGCAATCCAATCTCAAGATTCACTCTATCTCGCCTATTATGCATAAATGTAGTTTATAACTTACTTAAACTTGAGCCATGTATTTCCGTACCATCGCTTAAATTGAAAGGCACTCTAATGTGTATGGTCTATCGTCACTTAATGAGAAGTAATGAGTTGAGACTTATAATCATAAAATTATACTAAATACTTTACAACTTAAGTCCTTGTTTGGATGTTGGATAAACATAAGAATAAATCCAGAATTGGAATTACAAATTGGAATTACAATTCTGTTTGGATAATGAAAAAGTAGAATAAAACTAGAATACTTATAACCATTCCATTTTCCTTATTCCAGAATTCTTATTTCGCGTCGGGTGTGGAATAATGCTATTCCACTTGATTTATTCCTAATCGACTATTTTCTTTGTATCCACGTTCTCATCCATACAAAAAATTTTCCTCTTTAAAACCCCAATCGTCAGCAATTGTTGCCCTACCAGTTCCACCCTAATTGTCGCCTCAATCATTAGCTCCACCCTAATCGTCAACACTGCCACTACTAGCTTCGCCCTGATCACCATCGCTAGCTCTAGATTTTGACGACGGAGATGGAGGAGATCAAGAAAAATGGAGAACCTCCTACCGTCGTCAAAGATGGAGGAGATCAAGAAAAATAGAAACTCGTTGTCGTCCCTATTGCATCGTACCCATGCCAAGACAAAATGAAAATAAAGAACGGGAAGCAAACAAAAGAAAAGGGGGCTTATCATGGAAGAGTTGGCTAGAGAGACGCACGCACAACACCGCCTACTGCAACTTATGGTCGTCGCACATCAAAAGGGTATACACCTTGCACTACATGCAGAGAACATCGCCCCTCCTCTACTGTCACTTGTCACTGCTCGTACACCAAGAAGCCTGAGGCGTAGCCACTGGTGGAGAAAGAAAGAGAGGAGGAAGACAAAGAGAAGAGACGTAATGAAAGAAATGAGAAGAGAGAGGAAGAAAAGAGGGAAAGAAATGAAAGAAATTTCGTAATATTTTATAAAAAATTATTTATTTATGACATTTTATTTTATATGATTTCAAATAAAATAATATTGATTTAAAAATAATATTATTTAATATGATATATTGTTATTGTATACATACTGTATTAATGTACGTATGTCTCACTACTTATTCCAACTTTTAGTCAAACCAGAATAACTTCTAATACACACTTATTCTTCTTATAAATTCTTTTACTTTCAAACAGAATAGTAATTCTGGTAGAATACTAATACCACTTTCTACTTACTTCTATTTTTCCTATTCTACATCTAAAGAGGGGCTAAAGAGTTTTTCCAGTGGTATAAAAATAAGACTCTAGCTTAAGCAAGTTATAGGCTACAGTCACAGATTGTGGATCAAGTCAAGTGGGCTTTACGCCTAGATCGCGACAAGTGAGACCATAATAGGTAATGAGAGTATAGGTGGTCAATCAAAAGTGTAAGTAAATGTGAGTACGTATATTGTTTGGTGATCCTAACTTGAACAAGAGGATGTTAAGAGTTAAATCTAAAGGAGAATATGATGACTCTACTAGTGTATGTAGTTCCACAATACCTAGTGAGAAGTAATGATTGGAGGCTACATAACTATGAGCTTTTATGGTCATGGATCACGGGCCAGGGTGCCAGGCCGATTGAGCCTTGGGCTTGGGTCACACCAGGGTTCAAATCCACCTAGATTACCAGTAGGATTTTCAAAGTTACTTTCCTTCCTCTTGAGCATAGGCCTCTCTCTCCACCTAAGGTTGTGCGACTGTGAGTTTTCCTCTGTATCTATGGGTGAATGTATACCTTGACTACTGACCTGATGGTAAAAGAAAAAAGAAGAAGAAGAAGAAGAAGAAGAAGCATGTGCTTGTTACATCAAAGAGCTGATTGCTTTCACAGAGCAGAACTTACTGTTTGTTATCATCCATTTCACGTCAATTGCCCTCTTTCTGTAGAATTTGACTCCACTATAAGATTCTTTTTACTTCAATTCTTGGTACTGTATGCTGCTCGTCGGTCTCCATTATTTGGTCACATCACAGAACCATGTTCTGTCAAATGCTGATCTGCAGAAGTAACCATTGGCACTTTCATCACGGCTCCCATGTAAAGATAAACCAAGGTCGCTGTCATTTTTATACCAATCCAAATCTGTGATTGATGCTTGATGCTACGTAAGTATTAGTGATAGACATCGGGATGATGAATGGTTGAATTTCTTTTCGTTGCTTGTAGATTCTTAAGCTGTCAAGAATCATACTCTACCACATACTCCAAATTATTGTCAGAATGAACACATTCCAATCAGATTCAGGTAAAACAAAAAAGCAATGGGACCTATACCGATAAAGATCTACAATATGATAGAATACTGGATAAAAAGGGTAATTAACGAAAATTTTCTAAATTACAGCTGCAAAAGAGCAATGAAGGAATAAATGTGATACAATTTCACAGTAACTCATGCACATAATGCAAAGATCTTGACCGATCCAACCTTTATTCCTCAAATTATCTTTGGTTAGAATCTTATTTAATACTGCTAATCAAGTGAAGAGTTTGATTTTTAAAGGTACCCAAGCCTTTCAAATGGGTTTATACAGGTGGAATCTCAATCCACCATCATTAATAACATTATAACATGATTTCACTGAGTAAGCAAATTTAAGGTCAGGTTGCCATTGAAGCTTATCTTTTTCCAAGTTAAGCTGAAACCCAGATAATATATTTGCCAAATGATCTGCTTGTGCCTGCAAAGTAGAAAAATTATTGTGTTGTACTAGGCTGTCAAAGGCATAGAATAAGCCTTGGAAATTACTCTCAAAAAGTTGCAGCGCCTTTTCACAGACAATTTTTTAATTTTTGCTATTTTATATAAGTCAAGAAATATATATTTTAGAGGGGTGTCGTTAATCCAATTATTCTCCCAAAAGATGTTGTTTTCACCATTTCCAAGTTCAATTGAAATGAAACAATTAAGAATACAAAAACACTTCTTAAACTCTTGCCAAATTGGAGAGCATTTCCTAAGTGATAAATTAAGTAAAGCCTCAAACCCAGATCTAGAACAGTATCTGGCTCTTAATAAAATTGGCAATTTTAGATTATGTGCACAAGTCTAGAACTTCTATAAGAATTTACATTTAAGGGCCATACTAAAGTTCCTCAGATTAATAATGCCCCAATCCTTTTGTCCTTTAGATTTACATAAGATGTCCTACTTTGCCAAGTGATAACTCTTTTTATTAGGTGATGACGACTGCCAGAGAAATCTACATATAAGTCGGTTAACTTCCTTTTCCACCCTTAAGGGTAGATGAAGAATCGAAAGGTAGTAGGTAGGTATTGCTGTTAAAACACTGTTAACTAGGAATAATCTTCCCCCTAAAGAAAGGAGATTAGTCTTCCAAGTTGACAACTTATTAGAGATCTTTTCAATGACAGGTGTCCAGTCTTTATAAGATGCCTTTCTATGATGTAGGGGAAGGCCTAGGTAAGTAATTGGCAAAATTCCAGTTTGGCATCCCAGAATATCACACCCATGCTTAAGCGTGTCAAAAATCCGAAAATTCGTTTCGAATCTGTATTCGAAATCTTGAATCTTTATCCGAAAAAATATTCGACGAATCAAATTCGAATTTGAAAAAAATAGGATCGAATACAGATGTTGGTACATCCGATTCGAAAATATCCAAATTTGAAATTTTAATATATTTATTTATTTATTTAAATTAATTAATATATTTATATGTAAAACTTATGACATAAGTATTTAACAATTAATAAATAAAAACTTAAATATAATATTTACAAAATTTACACATATATATAAAAACTTACCAATACATGACATCAGACGTCGGAATCATTTCTGGTACCAGCCTTTTCGGGTAATTAGAAGCTGAAATACAATAGATCAAGGGTATATAAGGAATTCTAGTTGATACAAACTAGAATTCCAGTTTGGCATCCCAGAATATCACACCCATGCTTAAGCGTGTCAAAAATCCGAAAATTCATTTCGAATCTGTATTCGAAATCTTGAATCTTTATCCGAAAAAATATTCGACGAATCAAATTCGAATTTGAAAAAAATAGGATCGAATACAGATGTTGGTACATCCGATTCGAAAATATCCAAATTTGAAATTTTAATATATTTATTTATTTATTTAAATTAATTAATATATTTATATGTAAAACTTATGACATAAGTATTTAACAATTAATAAATAAAAACTTAAATATAATATTTACAAAATTTACACATATATATAAAAACTTGCCAATACATGACATCAGACGTCGGAATCATTTCTGGTACCAGCCTTTTCGGGTAATTAGAAGCTGAAATACAATAGATCAAGGGTATATAAGGAATTC
>JAMKQA010000958.1:0-38048 GCA_024699735.1 Posidonia australis | reverse complement strand
AAAAAAAATCCCTTATAATGAATGATGCAAAAGTTAATTGAAAAATCATGGTTTCAACTTTCAAGGTACCTATCATCATATCAGTAAATCTTTTATAACCTTATTAATATACTTCTTAAAAATCATAATCTAAGTCATCAACATGTTTAATATAATAAAGAAGAGGAAATTATAAACTATACCATATGCCATACTCATATTCGTCATATTCGAAATCCCAAAGGAGGGGACTCTTGTATTTTGTTGTTGTTGGGATTAGGGAAAATAATAAATTATTTTGTCGGTAATCACTGTTGTTATATATATATATATATAATGGAGGGATTTGGTATACTTTACCTCAAAATGACATTTTAAGGTAAAGTAACTTTATAGTTGTTAAATCTTGATCTAAGGGTCAATATGAAAACCTCTCTTTTTATTAATAGTAGTTTTGTGTTTTGGAAGTTAGCGAAAGAGAGAATATAATTGATTAATTAATATTATTGAATAAAGTGCAGTTACAGTAATAATTGGTCATGTTATCAATGATTTTGGGAATACAAATATTTTACACGTTTTTCAATATGTTGGTGTTCTCTAATGAAAGAGTTTGGAAAAAATAGTTTTCGCTTTAAGATAGTTTTCATGAAAAATAGTTTTCGTATCATGGAAAAATGTTTTCGTTTTAAGATTTTTGTTTAAAAAAGAGAGGAAAATAATCATCATTCAAGTAATGTTTCTTAACTTGTTTTTTTATCATTTATTATTATTATTCTTCATCTTATTTTATTAATACGTTATTTCTATTTCTTTCGTTCAACATTCAAGTGAGTCATTAGGTTTTCAAAAAGAAATTAAAAAACAAAATATTGTTACTATTTATGGTAACTAAAACAAAATGTTATTGATTTAATAGTAGTTTTGTGTTTTGGAGAGTAATGAGAGAGAGACTATAATTAATTAATTGTTATTATTGATAATAATAATTGGTTTGGTTGCCAGTGATTTTGGGAATACTAAGGGTTTTACACAGTTTTCAATATGTTTGTGTTTTCTGATGAAAGAGTTTTTCATGAAAAAAAGTTTTTGTTTTATGGGAAAAAACTTTTTCATAGGAAAAAGTTTTCATTTTATGGAAAAATATTTTCGTTTTAAATGTTTTTTGCATATATAGGATTGGGATCAGGTAGATTTAAGTTGGATACACTTTTTCAGTATTGTCCTCTAATTGAAAATAATGTATTCAAAGTGGTCATTTAACATTCAAGAGAGTAGTTAGGTGTTCAACATTCTAATTTAAGAACTTTTTTCCATGAAGAACTTTATTTTTATGAAACAAAAACATTTTTTTTCATGAAAAACTCTTTCATTTAATTGTAGAACATCATTTGAATGATGTTTTTCAAACAAAAACCTTCAAACAAAAACTTTTTTTTATGAAATGTAAACTTTTTTTCCATGAAAGAATTAGTGTTTTCATTCATTTTCCCGATCAACAAGTATCCACACCTAAAAAGAGAACGATAGGAATATTTGAAGATACTAAGTAACAGATAAAGAGATGAAGCAAAAGAAATACAAAGCTGTTTCAGAACTGTTGAGTTAAGACTAGTAAGAAGGCCTATCCCACCATTTCTCCATACGTATCAATTATAAAATTTCTTTTCGTCCTCAACTTTCTTAAGTCGAAATCATTCACCAATGCACAGTTTGTGAAATCCAATCAAGTAACTACTAACAGACCTTCCACCAGATGAAACCCGGAATCCACCTTAATCAAACCATCATATACGGCCTTGAATAGACCTTCCACCGACCCAAAACATGGCATAAACATGGTAGATCATTGCAGTGAAAGTGTAACTAAATATTCTACTGGCCTGAAGCTTTCTGACTGACCCAACCATCGACGCAACCCTATTTGGACAGTTGATAGACCATTTGTTAGGTCAGCGTTTCTGTTCAGCCAACTACCAGAGGGAGCATCTCAACCTTAAACATGCTCTGAAAGACACTCGAGTTCCGGTGAGCCTTTGGCATACCATTGGCACGCCCCGGTCGACCCAACGTTTGTTGGCATTACAGCGTCAACGGAGCTAGTAGACCATCGACGACCGTCAACCAAGCCACCAGCAATGAAAGCCCAGACGGTAGTAGTCGTTTGGCCAGAAACAGAGCATTATACACACAATAAAAAGAAAAAGAGAAAGCAAGTAGGTTATGGTAAGCAAACACATTCGGGAAAAAAAAAAGAGAAAATGGAAAAGGACAAGAATCGGTACCATAGAGATTGGTGCTTCCTCTGCACACCGCTGCTCTACTCAGCTTCCAGTCGTTGCCTTCCACTAGCGTAAGCTTCCACCGTCGTTCCCTTCCAGTCGAGCACTTTTGCAAGCTTCCACCGAACCCTAGCTGTAAGTGCGAGAGGAGAGGGAGGAGTTGTAGGAGACGTCGTCAAATGAAGAGATGAAGAAGAAAGAGAGAGAGAGAGTGTGTGTGTGTGTGTGTGTGATACTTTTTGGGAAATCATTCTTTTATTTTTTCCAGTTCAAAAAGGTAATATCACTTATCTCATTTGTAGTTGCTTTGTGGTTTTTTTAAAATACGTGAAGATAAGATGAATGGCTAAGATGAAACGTCATCTAAGAGATTTTTTGAGGTAAAGAACACTTGATCCCAATCTATATATATATATACATATATATATATATCTATACATATATATATATATATATATATATATATGTATACATATATATATATATATATATAAAAGGTTTACCCCTTGTACGGATATCCATATAACATATACCCATATAAGAAATAACTATAACTTTAATAACTCTCTCAAGTTAGAGTATAGATATTAATCATGCCCAGTATGTTACATAAAGACTCAAAAACTCCAACACTCAATCATTTGATGAAGATATCTGCTAACTACTTTACTGATTGAGTATATGAGTGTGAATGACTTCTTTTGTTACCATGTCACACACATAATAATGATAGCCACCTCAATATGCTTAGTGCACACGTGGAAAGTAGGATTATTTGCAATGAAGGTTGTTGTCTGATTATCACAATGCATTGTCATGAGTGTCATCATAGGAAAGTCAAGTTCTGACACGAAGGACCTAAGCTAAATCATCTCGTAAGCTGTTTAAGTTATGGAATGGTACTCTGCTTCTGCACTAGACATTGATATAATATTTTATTTTTTGCTTATAAGATTTTCACCTGCATAGCTATAATAGTCTGACAGACTTTCTATTACTCCTATTTCCTACATAACCAGTATTAGAATATGCCTCAACATTTAAGTAGTCATGTTTCTTATAGATTAGCTTTTGTCTTGATGTGTCTTTAATGCATGTAAGTACACGTAAGGTACCTTACCAATGTACTTTCTTGGGTTTATATATGAATTGACTAAGAAGTCCAACTACATATGAGATATCTAGATGTGTCACCGTCAAGTAGATTAACTTCCTAATCATTTGTCTATATTTGCCAGCATTCTTATATATGTGTGTAGAACCATTTTAAAAGGTTGGTGTTTGATCAATAGAAGTACCTTTTGGTTTGCATCATATGAGACTTATCTTTTGGAGAAGATCAAGTGTATATTTTCTTTGAGACAGTATCGTTTTTGCTTTGGCATAAGTGAATTTAATTCCCAGAATATACTTAAGACGTGTTATATCCTTTGTAGTGAAATGTTGCTATAAATATTATTTTGTTTCCTTCATGCTTGCAGCATTACTCCCTGTAAAAATGATATCATTAACATATACTAACAATAACACATAATCATTGGTGTTTTTGTTAATGAACATCGAATAGTCTACAATACATCTTGTGAAGTCAAAATGCATCACTATCTTGTTGAAGTTGTCAAACCACACTCTTGTACTTCGCTTGAGGCTATATATGGCCTTCCTACGAAGGCACACATTATTCTCTTCTTGAGCAACATACCTTAGGAGTTGCTTTATGTAAATATGTTCTGCCAAATCATCGTACAAGAAGGCATTCTTTATATGAAGTTTGTGTAAGTCCCATGAGTTGTTGATAGCAATAAACAATATCACCTGTATGAAATTAAGCCGAGTCATTGGAGAAAACGTTTCTTCATACTCAATGTCATATGATTGTACAAAGATGCGGGCCATCAATTGTGCTTTGTATCTGTCCACAAAACCATTAGGCTTGTACTTGATAGTGAATAATCATCGACAACCAATTGTGTTGGTTCCTTTAGGTCGAGTAACTAAATCCCATATACCACAAGTGTCTAATGCTCACACCTTATCATTCATGGTTGTCTTTCAATGTGGTAGAAGCACTGTTTCTTTATTGTTCTTTGGTATAGACTCTGAGGATATGGATAAGGTCAACCAGTGAAAAGATGAGTGAAGGAAATCATATATAACAAAGTAGAAATAAGATAGACAGTGGAAGATCTGATATCTTTGCGTAGGGCAATGGGTATCATGGTGTCAAACTTGGACTCCTGTCAGCGAAATACTGTCGATATGTATCGGTTTGTTAAATTAGGGAAATGATATCTACTGGTATGTCGTAACGTACTTGATTTCGGTGTGTGTCGGTGATATCGAGAGGTGTCGGTGGATGTTGCGTATACTAAATCATTACGTATTGCGTGTTGGTTGACATACCTTCCTTAGAAATCGATATAGACGACACGTTTTTAAAATTCACTGGTTTCCTTCCTTGATCACCTACACCTTCACTCCTCTCCTCTCCTTCTCTTCTCAAGCTTCTCTAACGATCGTGCAGTCATCTCCTGCGTCTTGTCGGCGTGCGCCC
Organism: Posidonia australis; assembly: GCA_024699735.1. NCBI lineage: Eukaryota > Viridiplantae > Streptophyta > Magnoliopsida > Alismatales > Posidoniaceae > Posidonia > Posidonia australis. The sequence goes on along the minus strand of JAMKQA010000958.1, from coordinate 33,233 downwards.
TTGTCGTTTTGCTATCTCCGTCGGTCCGTCATTATTGTCTAGCCTTCTCCTACTGTCCAGCCATATACGTTGGTCCACCCTTGTCGTCCAGCCATCTTCGCTAGTTTGCCCTTGCCATCCAGCCATCTCCGCTAGTTTGCCCTTGCCATCCAGCCATCTCCATCCGTCACCCTTGCTCTTCTCCAAGTTTCAACTAGGTTCGTTTGCCATCCAAGTCTTGAACATCCCTTTCTTCTTTTTTATTTTCTTTTAAAGCCTTTGTTGTCCATTCTTTTTTTTTTTTCCTTTTAAAGTCTTGAACCAACCCTTTCTCCCTTTTTTTAAAGCCTTTGTCATCTAGTCATCCCTTTCTTTCTTTCTTTCTTTTTTTTTTTTAAGTCTTTGCTGTTCAGGTCTTGAACCATCTCTCTCTTTTATTTTTTTTAAAGCATTTGCTATTGAAGTCTTGAATCATCTACTGGTTTTTGTTTAGTTCACTTCTTTTTTTTTTTGCAAATGTAAAAGATGTTTGATGGATTTCTCATATATTTCAACATGAGATTTAAAGATGTATAGTGCTTTTTAAGTTCACATGTAGATTTTAGGTATAGAGTATAAATCTAAATCTTAGTTAGTTTTAGCATAATATTACATAGATCTAAGATTTTTTTAAATTTATTTTATTATTTTGAATTTTGATGTTAATAACTTGATATATAATTATATAAATTGTTTATATAATATATAGATCTGACATAATAATCATATTTTTACATAGATCTAAGGGTTTTAGATAGATCTAAGGAATTTTCATATTTATTACTTAATTAATTAAAAAAATCAAGATTTAATCTAGTAATATTTCAGTTCATCACATAGATGATAGATCTAACCTAATAATTCATAGATCTAACCTAAAAATTCCATAAAATCAGTAATTTTTTTTATAATTTAAAAAAAATCAGAATCTTTCATAATTAATTAAAAATAAGGAAAAATTGGAAAAAATTAAGGAATGATTGTAAGAATCAAGAATAATTATACTCGATGTATTTCTATTTACTTTTTGCATTCAATTTTATTTGTAATTTGGAAGACTTTTGTAATTTCATTTGTTGGTTTAATTTTATTATCTTTAATTAATACTTATCTCATGTCAAAATTGTGTGCCTATAATATGTACTACTTTAGTATTGTTATACCACATTCATATTATGCTACAAAATTGTATTGTTTAAAGTAACTCCCATTTAAACCTTTTTTTTTTAAGTTCAGATGTAATCTTAGGTATAAAGTATAAATTTAGATCTCAGTTAGATCAACATAATATTATATAGATTTAAGGTTTTTTCAAGTTTATTTTATTATTTTGAATCTTGTTGTTAATAACTTGATATATAATTATATAAATTTGTAATTCTTTATAATTTTAAAAAATCAGAACATTTCATAATTAATTTAAAAATAAGGGAAAATAGAAAAAATCAGGAATGATTGTAAAAAACACTAAAACATGTAGAAAATCAGAAAATATTTGAATGTATTATTTCATTAAATTAATGACAACTATCATTTGTTTTAATCTTCATAATGTTAAATTCCTCAACATCTAAAAGTAGTAGAGGTCATAGTGATGTTAGGGCAGTTAAATCAGAATATCCAGGTTGGTTGTATGAATATACAATCGATAATGATAAATAAAAAACACAATGTAAATACTGTAACAAGGTAAATGAAGAGTGGACAAATAACAAAATTAAAGCAATATTTTGTTTGTGGATATAGTAATGTTGTTAAATGTAAATTGTGCTCATCTGTAATTTCTACTTAAATGTGAGAGCTATTACAGAACATTAAAACAAAGAAAAGTGATAAGAAGAGAAGAGAAGAAAGATTCAACAAAATTCTATTCAATGAAGATACTTCTAGTGTTATTCCCATATAGGATTCAGATGATGATATGATTTATCTTGTAGACTGTAACACTTTAGAAGATTAAAAAACGTATAGAAGAGCAGTAATGTAGTTAAAAAACGAAGAATGACATAAAGAGCAAATTGAACGATTACATATGACGAGTAATACCTGAACTTACAAGGGAAGTGGAAATAACGATGATAGTGATATTACACAAAGTGATAAAGGTGAAGGCATTGTTGGAAATGTTCAGAACATGTAGTTAAAAATACGACAATTCAGATGCAACTTCAGTTAGAAAAAAAGCAGCAGAACAGAAGGCGATTAAAGGTATGTTTGGAAATGTCAGGGAAAAAGTTGATCAAGTTGTAGTAAAATATATGTTATTCAATGTTATCCTTGCAAAAATAATAAAGGAACCTTAACAACATATGTTTGATGTAGCAGCAAAAGAAGGTATGGAAGTAAAGGCATCAACTAGGCATGACATCATGAATAAGTATCTTAAAGTAGAGAAGGAAGAATTCAGAACATATATTAATGGTTTGAAGCAGCAATGGTTAACCTATGGGATGACTATTATGTGTGATGACTGGACAAGTACCACAAAAAAATAGATCATCAACTTTATCGTTTACTGTGACGGTCGTATAATTTTCTTGAAGTTTATTGATGCTTATGATATTATCAGAGATTGCTAGTACATATACAAGTAAATGGAAGAAGTCATCAAACAGGTGGGAATAGCAAACGAGTGTAGATTGTGACTGATAATGGAAGTAATTTTAAAAAAGTTGGTTTCAGGATTACGAAAAGGTATGAGATATATTGAATACCATGTGTTGTTCATTGTATTGATCGATCGCTTAAAGACTTTGAGAAGACGTTGGTGGAGAAAACAATAAGAGAGGTAAATGTTGTAACAAAATTTATTTACAATTACTCATTTATATTGGCTTTAATGAGGTTACTCGAGTGATGCAGTAGTAATTTGATTCATTCATGGGTCATCTGATTTGCAACAAATCATATTATTCTCCAAAGTATGATTGATCAAAGTAATAGGTTGAATTATATGTTTAATTCGCTACAGTGGTATAAATATCACGAGAGTAAAAGTCTAATTGGTAGGAGAGTAGATTTAATTATAAATAATGTACATTTTTGGGAGTATTGTCGAAAGGTTGTAAATATTATGAAACCAGTTTTGAAGGTCCTTTGATTGTGGATGGTAATAAGAAGTCTACCATCGATATCTTATATGAGCATATGAAATTGATGAAACATACTGTGGTTGATACAACATACAGATCATCTACGATATATCTCAAAATTATAGATGAAAGATGATCTAACATGTTTCTTCATCTTTTACATGAAGCTCGTAAACATGATGATCTAACAAGTATGGTTGATACAACATACTGTGTTTTTTCATCGTTATGTTTCATTTATTACATAATTGTTTGCTAAATGAATTTTTTGGTTAATGTAACATATTATTTGAATTCCTAGTTCTAGTACAGTTATCAACTTGGTAGTCGTATTGATTTATTAATATCTGTTAAAGATGTGATAAAAAAAATTAGAGTTTAATGTCAATATCCAAGTATAAGCTCTAAATGAAATAAAGTATTTTTGAAATGAACTTCTGTCATTTGAAGAGATTGATACAATATGTTTTCATGACATAATGATTTCAAGTAATGTTTTTAATATCATTTCTTTTATTTCATAATATTATTCTATAATATAGTTAATAACTAAATATCATATTTCAGGTGAACGATGGATGTTAAATAAAACAGATGCTTTAAATATGAGGAATATTATTATAAAAGTTTTACCTCAAATAGCAGCAGTATCTTATTGTGAACGAAATTGGAGTACATTTAATCTTATTCATTCGTAAAGAAGAAATAGAGTAGATACTGTAGGTGAATGACTTGATAGTTGTGTACTATGACATACGGTTGAGAATAAAATATTTCAAAAAGGGAGAAGAAAAAGACTATATGGATTCAATAGATTTTACATATATTTTTAACGACAACAAATAATATGATCTCATACTTAAGTGGTCGAAAAAAACGAAGAATTAGTGTTAAATGAAGAATAAAGTAGATCATGTTCTAAAAGTGTTAGTGAAATAAGCATAAATGTAGAAGAATATATGAGCTCATCATGACATTCTCGTGGACATACTTCAGGTTTAACGGGTGACAACAACATAGATGATGATGACATATAACCATCGAACGATGATGATGGTAGCATTAAAGATGTAGCTCCACCTGCAAAAGAAGAGTCACAATGACAGAGAAAGACATAAAAGTCATTTAACCCATTTACAGGGGAAGATGTCTTTACACATGCTACACAATACGAGGATCATGGAGTCTAGTCAGAAATTCATTATCGATGAACGGGTTGTCGTGATCAACAACAAGATGAAGACTCTTGGAACAGTCATACAAGAGGATATTTGTTAGACTCACTTGACTCTGTGAGTATTCATGATTCTAGAGATTCTTATGATTATAGTTCTTATGGAAATGGTTTTGTTGGATAAACAAACTACAACATTGAAAGTTGTGGTTAGTGGTTAAGCTTATTAGAGTCATGTAATAGGGTAAACGGATATCCATTTATATCCTACCCTATATATGTGTAATGTCTTAACCTAATAGTGAATATATAATCTTTTTCCTCCATCTCTCATGGTATCAGAGCTTCTAGGTTGAAACCCTAGTCGTCGACCACTTTTCTTCTCATCTTTGGCCAACTCCGACGTCAATGAACCCACCTCTGGCCGTCTCTGGCGTCGTCAGGACCTCCTTTCCCATTTTCGATCACCTCCAGGGCCAGTAAAGACTTTTCTGTCGTTTATCGGGTCCTTTCGACCCTACTCCACTGCCATCTGGCCTCTCAGAGGCTTTTTTCATCGATGTCAGGGCCTGAACGACCTTGATCTCCTGTCGACAGACCATTCTATGCTTGTTCGACTGCTGATAATGGCATTTCGCCCCCTTTCTGGTCTTCAACGGCATCAACTGCTACTTTCTCTCACCAGCGCACATGTGATGGATGCGTAGAAGGCTACTACTACTACTATTGATCGTCAAATCGATAATTATCTGCTGAACAGCTCATAAAACAGGTTGTGTACACTCTCTTCTACTGCTTCTGAGAGTCTGTCTACTGGACTATTAAACTCCGAAGGCTCTTTTTTTCTTGTTTGAGTCACGATTTGGGGTATTTTTCTGCACTTATTGTATTAAACATAGTTGTATTCAGATCTGATTTAGAATGGCTACTAAGGAATCTTTTGTGAAGGATTTAAATGGAATATCAGAAAAATTTGACGGAAAGAATTACATAGGGTGGGCACAGAGTTTTGAGACATTTCTGATTGCTCACCATAAGATCAGACATCTCACCCAACTTCCTCGTGATGCTCATGAAGATTGGTTTGTTGTGGATTCAGTCGTTGTCTCCTAGATGATGAATAATATGGAATTATCCGTTCCTCGAGGAGTGATGCTTCTATGTCCTACAAAGAAAATTTGAGATATTCTGAAGAAGATGTAAGGATATGAGTAGAATATTTCTAGGGCTTTTGAGGAATATGAGTAGATCTTCACATTAAAGATGGGTGACAGTTCAATACCAGAGCATTTTTCTTCACTTTGATCTCTTCTTAAGGAACTTGATTTATATCAGCTACTGACATTGCTACGATGCGTTGATATTGTGAGGAGGTAGCAGTTCCTGCATATCTTTCTAGTCCGACTCCTGAACTTTCATCTCAAGTCTGGGGTCGAGTTTTGGGTTTAGATTCTGCTCTTAGTCTGGAGAGTACATTTATTCGGGTTTTTCGTATCTCTATTGGTATATCTATATTTACATTAGATCACTTGGCTATGACTACCACTCGTGGTCGTAGTTCTTGCAGAGGAGGTCTCGGATGGACCGATGGCAAAGATCGTATTCCATGTGAGCACTGTGGTCACATTAATCATAGGTTTGATTGTTATTGGGAAAAGTTCGATAAATCAAATTGGGCATAGGTTTCTATAGAGGTACAGGATACGTCTGCAGCTGCTTCCACTGATAGTGCATCCCTAGTGACTCTCTTTCAATAGGAGTACACCAAGTTTCTTCAGTTCAAAGAGACTCAAACTTCTGCAACGATGGCATCATATGCTATTGCTTCCATGTTAGGAATTTCTAGTCTATTAGCCTTTAGAGACAGTTCTTGGATTATTAATTCAGGATATTCTCTCATATGATAGGTAGTCGTGACCTTTATTCATGCCTATCTCAGTTACTCAAATATTAGATCAGTATCCATTGTAGATGGTAGGACTTATCGTATTTTTGGACAATGTACAATTCGTGTTACGTATCAGTTAACATTAAACAAAGTTCTTTATGTACCTTGTCAATTAATTCCATTATCAAATATCTTAATTGCTTTGTGACATTCTTTCCTTTTCACTGTATCTTTCGAGACCTGTAAATGGGGAAGATGGTTGATTTGGGATGTGAAAAAGGTTAAGGGATCTATTTACTTGTTAAAGATGAGATATTTCAAGGTCTTGCATCATTAACTTCTACTGTAGATTCGTCTATTATATGGCATCGTCGCTTGGGTCATCTGTCTCATAAGAAACTGCAACAAGCTCTTTTATAGATGTCTATTTATTTTTTTTAGTGTAAGTTTTGTGAGTTAGATAAGCACCATTGTGCTACCTTTCGTCGTCTTTGTTTAGTTAGAAGTAAGAGTCCTTTTAAGTTATTCATTGTGATGTGTATGGTTCACCTGGAACACTTTCTGTGTTTGGTTATAGGTATTATATTATCTTTATAAATGATTATTTACGTGTGTCATGGGTTTATTTGTTGAAAGACAAAGTCAGTGTATGTGATATTATCAAAAAGTTTTTCATGGAAATAATAAATTAGTATTCTATTTGTTCCAAAATTCTTCGTACTGATAATGTATTAGAATTTACTCAAGCAAGTTTGTGTCATTATTGTGAATCTCTTGGAATTATTCGGTAAACCTCTTGTCTACATACATCACAATAAAATGGTGTAGCTGAACGTAAACATCGTCATATACTTGATGTTGTTCGATCTCTCATGTTTAAGATGTAAGTTTGTAAGTATTTATGCTGTTTTAATAGCCTATTATGTTATTAATCGTATGCCATCTGCACCACTTGGGGGGAAAATTCCACTTAGGAGGTTGCGTCATAATGTAGATATCTTTCCTCTCACTTTTTGGATTTTTAGCTGTATTGCCTTTGTTCAAAATTAGATCCAAATCTGGATAAACTTGCTCCAATGTCTATTTGGTGTGTGTTCTTGAGATATTTTGGTACTTATCGAGGTTATCGGTGTTACATTTCTACTATCAGGAAATACATTGTCTCTGTTGATATTACTTTTCATATTGTCTTTGTTGATATTACTTTTCATGATGATCAGTGCTTCTTTGATAGTGTTTTGTCTTTATCTGAAAGGGTGTCTTTATCTTATATTGTTGAGTTCGGTGGTACTGATGTCAATGTTGCTCCTATTATGGATAAAGATGTATTAAAATCTTTGCAGGTATATTAGTGACGATTACGTCTTCTCACAGTCATTTCTTTTTCATCATCTGTAGATTTGCTACCCTTAGATCTTCACTTGTCTATTGTCATTTGAAAAGGTACACGTGTCTCCATAACATATCTTATTTCTCATTTTGTTAGCTATGATCGTCTTCACCCTACTTTTCATACGCTTGCCTTGTTTATTACTTCTAAATCAATTCTCAAGAATTATCAAGAGGCAATTGTACTATCATAGTGGAAGGCAGTCATGGATGAAGAAACGAAAGTTTTTGTGTCTCGTATGACATAGACATTGGTGCCTAGATCAGAGGGAATACATGTTATTACTTGTAGATGGGTGTTTGCCATTAAATATAGACCTGATGGTGTGGTAGACAGGCACAAAGTATGCCTTGTAGCATAAAACTTTACATAGGAGTATGGTATTGATTATTCTGAAACATTCTTTCCTGTAGCTCGACTGAACTTTATTAGAGTTATTCTTTTCATTGTTATCAACAAGTCATGGGATATCTGTCAGCTAAAAATGCTTTTCTCTATGGTGACCTTGTGACCTGATTTGAGAAGTTCAGCAGTATTGTTACTACTTATGGTTTTTGACGCTGTGCTGTTGACCATTCTATGTTTTATAGATGGATAAATAGTGGTTGTGTGATATTAGCTGTATATGTAGATGATATTTTGGTGACTAGTAGTGACTTTATTGGAATTTGGAGGACGAAGGATCATTTACAGAAGCACTTTCTGACGAATGATATGGACAGATCCAAGTATTTTTTGGATATTAAGTTTGCTTACAATAGAAACAAAATGACATTATCACAGAGGAAGTATGCATTGAATCTGTTGCAGGAAACAGGTCTCTTGGGGTGGAAACAAGAAACTACTCTATTTGATCAGAGTCTAGACTTTTGGAACAGTGTTTACCACTATTAGAGGATATTGTATTGGCAGATATAGACGACTCATTGGCAAGTTGATTTATTTGACTGTTACACGACAAGATATAGCATGCATTGTTGGAGTTTTTAACCAGTTCATGTAGGAATTAATGACAGTACATTGACTGAGAGTCTTACGAGTGTTGATTTACATTAAGAAGGCTCTGGATAAGGGATTGGTTTACAAGAAAAATGATCATCTGTGTATTCAGATTTAAGCTATGCAGGTGATAGAGGATATCAGAAGTCTACTTCTGGGTATTGTTGTACCTATGTTGGAGGAAATTTAGTCACATGACGTAGTAAAAAGCAAAATGCTGTCTCCCGATCTAGTGTTGAATCTAAGTATAGGTCTATGGTTCAAATTACTTGTAAAATGATGTAGCTTCGCTCTTTTCTGATAGATTTAGATCTTCTAGTTGTTGTACCTATGTCCATGTATTGTGACAATTAAGCGATCATTTACATTGCCAATAATCTTATCTTTTGTGAGCACACCAAATATATAAAGGTAGATTGTCATTATGTTAGAGAGATGGTTATGGGAGGAGTTATCTCTATTCCATGTACAAAATATTCTGATCAGCTTGCAGATATCTTTACTAAGGGACTTAGTGTTAGAACATATGAAGTTCTGTGGAACAAACTAGGCATGACTAATATATATGCTCCAGCTTGAAGGGGAATGTGGTTAGTGGTTAAGTTTATTAGAGTCATGTAATAGGGTAAACGAATATTCATTTATATCATATCCTATATATGTGTAATATCTTAACTTAATAGCGAATATACAATCTTTCTCCTCCATCTTTTAAAAGTGATTGGACAAGAATTGCATCTTTTTGTTCCAAGCAAACAAATTGAGTAGGATATGGGCTCGTTCTTTCATTATTCACCTTTTTTAACATAATATGAAAGCAATCACTTGAATGTCCTCCAAGTTATTCTTATATCCCTGGATAGTCTTAAGAAATTCCTCAATCAATATATATATAATTCCATAATATCCTTCAATAGGATTCCTAATACAACTGTTAATGTCACAATACCACTACTACATCAATGAATACCAGACATATTATAGTCATATGTCTTGGAACAATTACGTATTGTAGAGACAGTCTCAAGTTCGACAATAAATTGATCAAAAACACAACATGGTTGATGTACATGAAGAATATTTTGATCAACTAAGACATACTTCATGGTATTAAGCATATATAAGGTAACTTTTCTAAGTAGTTTTGTTGTTAAACATTTATTAAACATTTTTACGTATTATTTATACTTCAGGATATTTCTATTATGTTTATCTACTGTATTTTAATGTGATACATATTGAGGAAATTGATCTAAATAGTTTAAGATGTATATTATTGCTTATTTAAGCTTAATTTAGAGTTTCAAATCAAAATTTAAAGTTTTTTTAATTATTTCCATGGACTTTCGTAAATTTACTATGTTTTTACTGATATTTCCATCAATGCCCGATACGTTTCCTATTTTTGTCGGACCGAAGTTCGAAACGAAATCGATGTTTAATTCTATACTGGTAGATTTGTAACTCGTTGAGTAAATATGGAAGAGGCTATAACTGAATGCTTTTCTTGACGGTGGGTAAAAAGCCGTTCATATATCTCACATATTTAGCTTGATTGGTTGTAGCATCATCACACCTTTGGAAATATCCTCATCCGTACTCTGCAAGCCAATCCTTATATGTAGTGTCTTTTGCATTGAGGGAATCATTAGTAAGATGGTGCAACTTCCGATATGCACCTAAGAAAGTCGCGAATGTTTATGACAAGAGAAGAAAATTCTTGTCGTTAAACTTTATGGATGTCCTAGAGATTTTTCAACCATGTCTCATGAGAAGTTGCTATAATAAGAGGAGTTACGGTTTGATTTTGCCAAAAAAAAAAATCCAAAAAATACATGTATACTGCTGTAATCTTCAAAAACAACACAAATCAGCAGTAAGAGCACGTTTCTAGGGCAGAGCTATGTTGATTAGGGTACAACTAAAGCACATGAACAGCTCTAGAGGCAGAAGTATGGAGCAGAAGAAGAAGCAGCCTATATCATATCATCATAACTACCAATGGCTCAGCTGCACAAGTCGTGAGTTGTCACAGGAAAGGCTCCTAGGGCTGGCGGAACCCTTAGAAGATGTTGCCGAAGTGAAGCCAATGAGTTGAAGGAGGTTGGGGTGGCGGTGGATGCATGGAAAAGGGCTGTTGGGGTGAAATCGGTGGGTGTGGTGGCCGGATCTGCGTGGAAGGGATGTTGCTGTGGCTGGATCTGCTGCTGGCAGACTGTGGGTATGGTGTGGAGATAAGACTGGTGGGTAACGGCTGCATTAGGTATTCTTGGCTCTGGTACCATGTTGGGATTAGGAAAAATAATAAATCATCTTATTGATAATCACTTTGTTACATGTATATAGGGTTTACCTCTTATACGGATATCCATATAACATATACCCATATAAGAAATAACTATAACTCTAATAACATATTGCTAACAGTTGTGATTTAACATTTATTGAGATGTTTTACCAATTCTCAACAGCTGAGTAGCTGACCAATTGTTAATTTAAGAAGGTCAAAAATCCCTGCTTGTGTTGGTGAAATATTATCAAAATGGACTGACACATTGATCTGTGTTTACAAAACCATTAGTCTCATTTTTAGTCATTGACTTTATAAGTTCCTTTTGTGGCCATCATTTCTTTTTGAAGGTGCTTCATCTTCAATTTGACATTGAGAATTTCTATTTCATTAGGAGCAAAACATGTCTGGTTCATATGTTTAGTTTTTGTGAAACTAATTGATTGAACTGATGCTTTTTCGAGATTACCTAATATCAGCATTGTTCTGTTTATTAACGATTACCTAACAGTTTTATTTTTGTCTTTTGAAGCAATTTGGTATACATTCTAAAATATATTTTCTCTGTTTTTCCAGGGTATCTGCTGTGAGCAAGTAGAGAATTCTGAAAGACCAGGAGTTATCATATCCAACCATGTTTCTTACTTGGACATCTTGTATCACATGTCATCATCTTTTCCTAGTTTTGTTGCAAAGGTAGCGTGTATCTTTGTTTCTCCCTATAGGCCTTTATGTATTCTGTTTCTAGCTTGTCAACATTGTTCATCTTTCTTGCTGTAGAGATCAGTGGCAAGGCTTCCCCTAGTTGGTCTCATCAGGTTTGTCGAAAATATAGATTCTTTTGGTTTTGCAAATGCTACCATTCCTCTTAACTGCTATATATATAGGTCTTACAGTTTTCTTAATTGTCCTGCAGCAAGTGTCTTGGGTGCGTCTATGTTCAAAGAGAGTCAAAATCATCTGACTGTAAGGGTGTCGCAGGTATGGTATGTCACATGCCAATGGCCTTCAATTTTCTGGTTCAAACTCTTTGAAAGCTTAATCCATTCTGTTTTAAGGGGTCACAAGTTTTGTTATTGCCTGTGGATTTCATCTTTTTCATCTTTTATATGCATTAATTTTTTTTAGTAGTGTAGCCATGATGGTTAGCTTACCCATCTACACCATCGTTTCCCTCGAAGTTTTTACGGACACCGAGCTGTTTGCAAGTAATCAAGGTTTAAGTGATACAAGTAGAAATTCTGAGTGGTAATTAAAGATATGGGTCATAAATTTTCACCTCAAAAAAAAAGTGGTGTTGCTATAAGGGTTAGCTTACCCATCTACATCATTTCCCTCAAGTTTTATGGATGTAAGGTGCTTTCTAGTTTCAAGTAATCAAGGGTCAAGTGATACAAGTAAAGGTTCTGAGTGGTGATGAAATATGAGGGTCGTAAATATTCATTTCGTTTTCTTTTCTCTAAATAAGTTGTCCATTTTATATAAAATTTTTCATTTTTTTACGTTATCTTTCCTTTAAGATAACAAAAAGTGATACATGCCAAAAGAGTTCTTTTTTTAATCTTCTCATCACTCAAATTAGACTTTTCTTCCAGTAAAAAGTATGCTAGAATCTAGACATAGGTCTTCCTATGAACCTTTTGGCTGATATCATTCTTAACCTCAAAAAGGTGAAACTTTGAAGAGTGAAGGATTTGATTCAGAGGATGGGAGATGGGTTTAAGTTCAGGTGTAACGAAATGGAAATATGTCTAATAAAAAAATGAATGTTAAAATTCAGGGTGTATCTTTCTGGATGCTCGTACTGGACCATTTAAAGTTAGCATTGCTGTTGTATACATACACAGTTATTACTAATTTGGGTGGGAGTGGCAAATTTATGTTGATCTCACTGTCTATTCGGAATGTTGCTAAACTGGAACTAACATGCTGAAAAGACATGCTGGAATTTAAGAAAATAGCAGCCATAGGGCGTTTGTTATAATGGACCCAGCACTCGCCCTTTTATGTATTTTAATGAGATAGATAAATGCTTGTACATGACATATTTGTCCTTTCAAAGGTTCCAAATGGTTGTTGAAATCTTCAGCAGATCTGATCATCATGATCATAAGAGATTCTGAAGACCTGTGGCTGCAGGCTATAGATAGAGTTCAACCACAAATGGTTCAGTGTTCAGGTCATTTTTTGGTATAACACTGGTTCTCAGGTTGTCATCAGGATATAGTGGTCTTACTTGGAACTTTGGTTACATATGAGGTTATTCAGAAGGAAAACACAGTTTTGCAGTCCTCTTTGGTACAACTTAAGACTTTATTTTGTTTTGCATTGCACTTGATTACATCATTTGCTGGAGAATCGACTGTCCTGACCTCTGGAACTTCTTCTCAACTTGACAAAATTTCAGAACTTCACAAGAATTGAAGGTTTTACTCCTTTTTTAGTTGATCATCCCATGGCACGTGCTGAGGTGGCTTGGTGGTAAGATCCTCACATTGAAAGGTCCCCTCTGGAGGGATCTCGTGCATATGATGAAAATAACCAGCAGATGTGCTTCATGTGAACTTTAGTTTGGAGATGCACTTATCATCTAATTGTGATGGTATTCTGAGTAATTTTAGGTTATAAAAAAGAAAAGAAAAGTGTGAAAGCAATCAGTTTCTTCTTTGAGATTTTTCTTGACTGCGGCATGTTTATGCTTTATTGGGATCTTGCTGTATGTTTAGTCTTCTAACAGAAAATGAAATTGAGAAACTCCACTTGTGCAATTAACCAAGTAAAGAAAATTAGGTTCTGTGCCCCGAATGTTACAAGGAGAATGCCAATCATTTGATACTAAGGCACCAAAGGCAAAACAATGTTATGTAGATCAATAAAGTTTCGAGCTTTGGCTTTGGTCCATACTGATGTGCATTGTTGTTTCACACAGGTGTTGTCACTGAGAGAATTCAGAAGGCTCAGAATAACCTCTGTCCAATGCCGTTGCTTTTCCCAGGTGAATATATATGTATATATATTTCCAGCGTTCTATTTATGCTTGCATGATGATAAAATTAGATGTAAGACACATTTGAGAATGATCAGTTCCTCAAAACTTCCATATGGTTGTCTTCACTTTTTCCTAAGCATATCTAATTGATAAATTGACAGTGTACTCACATTGACCGTTATAAGTATATAATATCTGGTTAATAGGTACTTTTTGCCATATGAGGATAATACAAGTTGATAGATTAATTTTAGTAATTATTCAAAAATCTAGTTAACACTATAAGAGTTTTTTTTGTCTAAAAAATACATCTAACATTTTTCCTTCACTTTCGAACAGTGTCAAGTCATGATCTTTCTGGCATTAAACAAACTCAAGAAACTATTATATGGGGTGTGATTTTTTATAATATATATTTATAATTGATGAAAATAGATGTTCAAGTATGGATAAATATGAAATTTAATATATTGCACATATTGTGTATATTTTTTGAAAGTTGCTGCACATACTATAAAATTGAAGAGTTTCAGGTTAAAGTATAAATTGTCTTAAAACCGATTTGGTGACATAGTTGAATGTATTAAGGCATCTTTGAAGTGAATTAGGGATTGTTTGTCATATTGTAGATCATCTACATGTGTGGGGAATATTTAAGATGATTCTGTACTTTGTTTCCAGATTATGGGTTGTGGATTATTTGAAAAGTGATGAGATGGTACAGGGATAATGGTTGTTTATTGGCAAAAAGGAAAAAATCCGAAAAGCTCACAAGACCCATCTTTATGGTTTTTTTCTTCACTTGGACTCCGACACAAAAATCTGATTTTTTTCAAACGGACCCTTAGAATCATGATATTGTCCTTGAAATAATGGTCAACCAAAGTATAAAGTGGCACAAGATGTTTACTTTTACATAGACATCTATATTACTAGCTATCATTGAGTGATGAAACAATGTCACAAACCTGAAGGGGGAGGTTGAGGTGGTCTTGTTGTCATTCAACCATTCAAGAATACTAAAAAAACACCTTAGCTTGACTGAATGGGTGGCCGAATCAATTTTTTCCCATTTGATTTTACCCATGGTTAACTATCATGTTAGGCATATGATTCTTTATTTTGTTGTTTTTCTTCATGCTGTATATGTTTCTTGAACCTTCCTCTAAGCAGTGTTATTTTATTTTATTCCCTGCATATGTTAGAGGGCACAACTACAAATGGAGATTATCTCCTCCCATTCAAGACTGGTGCATTTTTAGCAAAGCTGCCAATGCTTCCTGTTCTACTAAAATACCCTTATGAGAGATTCAGTCCAGCGTGGGACTCTGTATCAGGGGTATGGAACTCTATACTTTGTGGCAGCTCTTTTTTTGGGTGTTTTTTTTAGATATTCAAGATAATGTTCAAATCCTTGTTAAACCCGGTGTACCAAAACATTGGGCACCCAGGAAAATTTGCAGTAAGTGCTTGCTAGGTCTTGCGTTGGGTGCCTAGGCTTTCTCCTTGTCCTTCAAACTGATGAATGCCTAGTTGTTCGGGCTTAGTTAACATCTATGTAATAGTTAAATGCACATCTTAATTGCATTCTTTCATGTAACTCTTTGCAATTCTTTAACAATTATGTTTTTGATATTTACTTATTTTAAATATTTCAAATTTGGATGTTTTGTTATATAGCTTCCCGTCCACCTATGTACCAAGGATATATTTGCTTGATTCAAATTAGGCCCTCAATTTAATTTCTTTGATGTTGTGTATCAATGAAAAATAAATATACCTATTTTATGTTGAGGCTCAGGAATACTTTCTGTAACTTTGGAAACCTTTAGAGTATTAAGGTCATGTATTATACTTGTATATTTATCAAAATCAACATGAAGCAGGGACATATCAGCTGGAGTTGTAAGTGGGTTGTATGAACCTGTTCCCAGTCTTACCTGTTGTCTCCTTGTGAAAGGTATTGGTTGAAAACACATTTTTGCAGTTCTGGACCCACTAGGCCTTTTCCAACACTTGTTGGCATTTGGCAACATTTGATCCCATGGTTTGAAGATATTCTTGCTAGAGATATCTTTGAAGTGGAGTATGTAATCTCACTTCATCTTTGGGTAGAGATTGGAATCAAATTGTCGTCCTTTCTTGTAGATTGGGATAGGATTGTAGTTTGATTGTAATTTTTTTTCCTATCAACATCTCTTGTATTCTTCTATGAGAGTCCATCATATTTCCTTGTCTATAACAATATGACTTTTATTTAATATTATTACCTATAAACAGAAATGGATGTGTATAAAGGAAATGAATATGTCTAAAGATTAAATAAGTATCTGTGAGATCGGCAATGCTGACCTTTTAACAAAATTTTCTTGGGGTAACCGTGTGTTATCCTTTCTAACTGAAAACAACAAAAACAGGCTTTCCACTCAGGAATACTGCCCATGGAGCCAAACAAAATTCAGGATTAAATTGAGTGACCCCAAAAGGGATTACTTGTACCTAAAAACTTATCCTTAATGAAAGTAGGGTGCTGAGGCTTTAACCTCCATACATCAGTCTTGCTTCGAGCACTGCTTAGAAGTCAGAAACAATATCTAGATAAAAGTGGAAGAAATACGATGAAGTTGAACCTTAGTGTGACAATGATTATGATTATCTTTTTGTTTGATAATGCATTTATGTGGTTCATTGACATAAACCCTAAACGATGACAACGAAGATGAAGGCATTCAAAAAGATGAACTTCTTTTTGTTGGTTAACCTTAGTAGGTGCTTCATTGACATGATACCCTAGTTGAACCTTGGAAGAATTACGATGATCTTAAACAATAGTATGGCTTCACTGACATCTCATAGATGTGCTTGAGTGCTAATCAACATAATGCATTAAAAGCATGGTTATGCGTTTGATCTTGTATTGCATATTGTTGGGTTATCTTCTATATGTTCAATTATTATTGTTTATTGCAGGTCCGACATTTAATTTTACTACTTTGCCAATTTGTTAATCATTTGGAAGTGGTTCATTTGCCTGCATACTGCCCCTCCCAACAAGAAAAGGATGACCCTAGTCTTTACGCTAATAACGTCCGAAAATTGATGGCAATTGAGGTATGCATGAGTTTGTTTTATAAATTATTTTTATGATGATATTTGTGTTAGAGCAAGTCCGAATTTCCCTCTTGTTAACTATCTTTAAGGAACTGATTTCAGTAATTCATATTGGTGCTACACTAATTCCTAAGGGTGCAATACGGATTCAGATATTCGGAATCCAGATTTGCATCGGGATTTTCTCGAATACAGATATTTGTTTTATACGTTCGGTTGGATACGAATACAAATATGGATGATGTTGCATAAGATTTTCCGAATATGAATACAAATTCGGATGTTGTTATAATTTCCGAATGTGAATACGAATATTTGGATTTTTAAAATTTTCTAAATCTATAAAAAGATGTATTTCCTATGATTTGAACACATGACCTTGCTCCTCAAACAAAGACCTTAATCACTACACCAGTGATATATACATGATAAAAATATACATCTAAAATATTTATTATGTTATTATTAACTTATTGTAATAATATAAAATAAATATTATTGTCCAATATTTGCAATTAGAGCAAATAATGATTGTTAAAAATATTATATTAAATTTTTTTTATAAACTAAAAACATATTTATAAGTGATTTATTTCATTTCATCACATATTCATTTGAGATTTGATTATTATTTTACTCATATTCATTATTGAATATGGAAATAAATTATCATATTGAAAAGTGTTTGTATTATGTATGGGTATCTTAAATGACATATCTACTTCATCTGGACTCCATTTGCAATATTTCTAGTCATTATAGATTTACTACCAATGAGAT
The DNA here is from genome assembly GCA_024699735.1 of Posidonia australis. Lineage (NCBI taxonomy): Eukaryota > Viridiplantae > Streptophyta > Magnoliopsida > Alismatales > Posidoniaceae > Posidonia > Posidonia australis. The sequence continues at coordinate 15,502 of JAMKQA010000958.1, read as the reverse complement.
ATGTTTGTCATAATATTTTATCAAATTGAGGGTTATCTTGTCAATCTATATATTTTATAAATTACTATATTGGTATTTCATGAGGTTTATAAATGTACTAGATTCTATTAAAATTCATTTTTTTTACATATCCAAATTTGAATCGTATCCGTTTTCTTTTGCATTCGATATTTGATAAATATCCAAAAAATATTTGAATCTAGATTTCTCCAAATATGGTTTTCAATTTTCATATTTGGCACATATTCATATCCGTATACGTATTCGAAAATTTTAAACAAGGATATATCTGATCTGTATTCAATCCGTTTGCATCCCTACTAATTCTAGCTCAAACTGACTTATGTTTTATATGTGGAAATTGGGTAGAAAGATTTGTCCTAGTTTCCTCAAGCCAATGAAACATTTTTCCCTTTTAAGTAATTTGGGTCATTGGATGCCTGTCAAATTCATTCAATCACACAGCACAACATCAGTTCAAACCTCAAATAATGCTGTAAGCTTATGCAGATCCCCTGCTTGACATATGCGGTTTCAGTTAAATTCTGCTTCGGTGTCTGAAAAACTATGTTTTGGAAGGATATTAGAGGAAATGAGCAAACTACTCATTCATTTTATATCTTCTCCAGCTGCATGGTTATGGTTGTTGAATCAATTAAGCCTATAAACCTTACTATCACTAATTAGTTTTAGTGTGGTGATTACATGGCACAAGTTAATTAATTTCTAAACTAGCAGATATACTGCATTGTTGTGAAATTTCTCCTACAGTATCACAGTAAATGTACTCAATTTTGTGAACTCGCTGTCACTGGCTGGTTAAAGACATGAAAGATATCCTAGTTATGAACCTGATATATATGTCACTGGCTGGTTAAAGACATGTAAGATATCCATGTTATGAAACTCACTTATACATCACCTACTGGTTAAAGAATTGTTGGATATTATGAACCTGACATACATGTCACCGGCTGGTTAAAGATGCAAAAGATATCCAACTTATGATTTATTAACCTGACATAATCGAAAGAGTTACAGCATGGATATTAATTTGGATTGAAAGAAAAAATGGAAAATTACTTTCTTTCAAGTTTCAATTATTCCTATAAATCACGAGTGCACTTGATCTTTATGAAGGCTCCTTTGTGTTTTGTTACACAATGCAAAAATGAATTGCTAGTATTATTGTTGATGGTCCACCCAAAACTTAGCCAAAATAAATAACTGATCTAAGGAAGCAATGTCTATAAATTCAAGAGACATCAGCTGGTGATTGGTGATATCTAATATTTGTTTCTGGTATCAAGGCTGTGTTATTCTTCCCGTATTGTTTTGGTGCATATTCTTTGAAGCATCCTTGTTGCTTAATAATTCAAGTGATAAGGTTTTGGATATTGACCTGTGTTGGTATGTTGCAGGGGAATCTAAAATTATCGGAGGTTGGACTTGCTGAAAAACGAGTTTATCATGCTGCTTTAAAGGGTAATAGCTTACCCCGTGTTTTACATCAAAAAGATGATTGAAACATTATTGACCTTTTTTCCTGTGACCTGTTTAGCTAGTGAATTGTATGCCTTCCCAACATTAACCCAATGACAGTTCTTTCCCACCCTTCTGTTGCAAAGAAGGTTTACTTCTGTGTCCTTGCTCTGTAATTTTTGCAAATTCTTTGCTGAGTGTAGCAAAGCTGGTTAGTTCGTTAGTTATGGCTTTCATGGCCTCTGCCTTTTATTACAAGTGTCATCACTTTTCACTCCCTTATAGTTTGTTTATCAGTTTTGTTTCCTTTCCTTGGATTTGCCAAAGAATGATGGCTCTGTAGTGTTTAAAAGATTTACAATACCTGCCCAACTCAAGTTCTTTCTTGTTGAAGGCTATTAACTGGTTACGTCGATGTAAATTGACAGGGTAATTGGTCTGTCTGCATCTGGTAAACTGAACAATTTGTTTGGTGTTCATGCAGGTTTGTTTTCTGAAAGCTAATTTGGATTTGCGATTGTTTATATTCTCCATAGGTTTCCCTGTAGTTAGGGCCAAAAAAGTGGGGGGAAAGGAAAGGAAAAAAGGGTATATTTTTATTTCGTATAGTTTCAATGCCTAGAGATCAATTTACATCCATCCCTTCACCCTCGTCCTCCATGTTCCTTCCTGAGACAGTTCCCAAGTCATTCCTTTGCAGGCTAAATCTTATGTATATCAATTATTTGTTACTTTTTTTATTGGGATCAATATAGCAAGTAAAGTTTTGCATCGTTGCTTTGCTAACAATTTTTCCTTGTCTAGTACGCAAATTCTGAAATTCGTGTATTGTTGCAGCGAACAATTGTGTTTTCCCCTCCATAATATTGCCCGAGATATTTATTTCCATGTACATTTGTATATAACGATCATGGTTTTCCGTAGCTTTCTAATGTCTATTGAAGTGATGAAAAGTATTTGCTAGATGTGACGAATCATAGATTCACAGGCATACAACGCAAACTCAGGTACAGGACAGGAAATCTATTAGATTGATCATCTAGCGTCTGTCAAGGTCCTCATCCTTTTCTTTCTATGAATTGTTACTGGGTTTCTGCATTCGTGGTACCTGACCGCTATGAAAACGTAAGTGATCTTTATTGGGCGTGTAAGAGCCTTCGTCCCTTTTCTCTTCTTTTGTTGGTGGTGTTGGAAGATGTACGATGAAGAAGAGGAGGCCGGGCCACAACAAAGGTACGGTTTCTTTTCATCCTCTTAGCTCCCTCATGTTCTGCTTCCGTCTGAAGCTCGCCAAACATTTCTTGTGATTCTCTGCGATGTTCTCACCCGTCTGCCACGTTTCTTTTAGTTGGCAAAGTAACACCGCCGTGCCTCTTCCACGGTCACTTTTGGAATCTTAAAATGTATACAATATCTAGTGAACAACAAAATGACCCGGCTTCATTTTATTTTTAAAAAAAAAAAGATAGATTAGTCGTGGGATTCTTTTCCAAACAATTACATCATGGTTGAATCTTATGATTTGTTTGGCCATCAACCTAATAAGTGTGTCAGTGACTAGTGGAGTTGTTTTCGAAAAAAACCCAAAAAGTTGGGTTTTGTGAGTTTTTCAGATTTTTTTTTTTTTGTCTTTCGTTAGTAAACAACTATTATTCCCATATCATGTCATTGTTTTTTCAATGATCTATCATCCATTACTTGTGGAGATTTTGAGACTAACCACTCTATTGGAGTAGGTTACATGGCTTCAAATTATTCACAATCGTAATTTGTAATGCCTATGCCCATAACTTCAAATTACTCAGCCATTGCCCAACGATATCTGATTTTTTTTCAAAGTGTTGTCTAAATTAAGCATGTTACTTTGAACATGAAATGGAATCCTTACCAATCTACGATTGTTGTAGGATCAGTGCCTCTGCAATGAACTGCAACCCCAACTCTCCTTAACATGTTGCTGTCTGGGAGAGTGGAGGCACCTCACCTCCCAACTCACAGTCGTCACTGTGTAACAAGCAATAAAGACAATGCACACGTGACTCCTATACGTTATGCCACATGCCATCCTCTCTTGATTCAAGAAAGGAAAAAGACACAATCGCCACCAAACTTATATTCTAAAGCTAGACGGGATATATACTTCCAAAAATAAAGCTAGATGGTGTAGAAGGGAATAAAAAGGAGCAGGGGGGGAGTAAAGTAAAGGACAAGCGTTGTCCACGTTTCTCCTCAAAATAGCACAGTTAACTTGACACACCTCTCTGCGAATGTGCTGCTACAGTTCATTATGTCTAATCATGTTTATCTCCAGTACTAGCATCTAGTACTAGTTTAATACTCCCAAAGACCCAAAGCTTCATGCTTTGCTGCCAAGTCTCCGTTCCTTGTGCAGCCTGGGAGGTCTCTTCTCCCTTCTTTATTCGTTGCCCGTTGCCCTCTTTAGTATCTGTTGTTCCAACGGTCCACTACCTTTCTCTCTTTCTCTCATTACTTAATCTTGTTTCCAATCCCTCTTTCTTCTTCGTTTTCAGCCTTTGATTGGCTGATAAGCTATAAAAACCCGTTCCTAGTTGATCTCTTCTTTAATATAGGGGTTAGAATAAGGGGAGGGTTCTTTACACCATTAACTAGAAACACACATAAAAACAAGAGCCTCGATCTTAATGCGTACCGTATCTTTCTTCCCTCGAATCATGGCTCGAATCAAGGCATGATTTGGGGTTGTGAATGGCCTTCGCGCACCGTCATTAACTAGAAAGCCCATTGGGCTTCTACATTACTTGCCGATTTACCCTCAATTTGAGTAAATGAGATCAGTATTTTGGATAAAGAAGATTTAACTTATGAAACGTGCTTTAGAATTTCTTCTTCGTCCCCTTGGTCTTGTATGTTGGCTCGATTCGATAAAGTGGTATCTGCAAGAAAGCCCTTACACGTTATGTGAAGTTATTTGTTTTATCGAGTCCGTACCCTCCTAGTAAACGACACCTTGCCAGGCTGAGAGCAGTCTTGGACCCTTTTGCCCTCTCTCTCTAGTGATGTGGTGGTGATGTGCTGATGGGTTGGCTTCTTAGTGGCTAGTCCATAATTTTAAGCAACCTCGACTTAAGAGACAGACGACTTTTAAGTATTTAATAATATCGTACAGTTAAAGCAGTGGCCATCAGCAAGTGGTTTGGCAGGCCCTGAGAATTGAGAAAGTTGGGAGATGGGAAACAGCGGCACTGGGTGTCTGCGATAAGCATAGCACCCTTTGTTTAACCTCTAATACTTCATCATTTGTCAAAAGGTGTAGAAGTCAGATAAAGCGCCCGTGCATGTGACGGGATCCATACCAAGATGCATGCGCACCTCTTAATCTTAATCTCCAGTTATATCATTAAACTAATTAGATACCAATCTTCGGTCTCAATCAACAATTGCAGCTGGCATTCTTGAGAATCCCTCTTCTCAAGCACAAATCCTTAACACCAATACACGAATACACATGACGGTGTCGTCTCTCCCCTTCGCGGCATAACATTTCAACATTTTCCCACGTGCAGCATGACATTGATGATGGAATAGTGATCCTTATCTTGTTTTACCAAACCTCTGCATAATTCAACCCTCGCTCGATCATCTGGTATGAGTTAGGCCTCCTTACGATGTCCCACTGCCCGATGCAGACAAATTAAATGGAAACCCAAACAACACTCTTTCCTGATTTGTTAATCATCACCTGACCACTTAATAAGCAAAGCTGCACGCCAACTTTGATTAATGGCACCACGACAAACTAATATATAACCACGGTGTTAATCCGCCCGCCTGTGGGATGCCAAGATTTAGAGCAAGAGCCGTCTGGTTTGCAGACAAGTGGCAGGCAGCAACATTGATCTAGAGATCAAGGTGGCCTCCCTCATGCACATGCACATGCACATGCCTTTCCATCCTTGCACTGTGGTGATCGGCAGATTCCTGACACCACTCATCTGACCAATCTCATCCACCTGCGTGTCGGCTGCTCACCAATGGCCGGGGGCTCAGGAAGCTTTACAATCACACACCAGGTCATGATCCTCCAGTCTCCATCCCCCCGCCCCCCCTTGCCAAAAGTCGCCATCACCCAAAAGTGTCATGACATAAGTAGTTGACAAAAGGCATGAGGTCACCTAAATTACTGCTGGGACTAGCTGACAGGAGAAGGTGGGCAGTGGAAAGGGGTGCAATGTACAACTAGAGCTTCCACATATGGAGCCAAGCTTGATGGCTAAGAATTAAATCGAGTATGAATGTGTCTAGCTGTGGATATACATGATCTGGGACTCGATCCAGAGGTGCCGGGGTTGGATACATGCAATGCATGTTGCTTGGATAAGAATTGGGCAGATGAGGAAAGAGGTTCCCTACCACATGAGCTTGGCAGGTTCAAAAGATGTCCATTTCTATGCTTATGGTGCATTACAGGAGAGACGAACACCATGTGTGTGGATTTTGCACCACAAGAATGGGAGGGAGGAGCCTCCTGCCGTGAAGCATGTGTTTTCATGTTGGAGACGGCTCTTGGGGCTTACACTCACCTCCCTTGACTCTTCACTGATTCAAGTCTATCTATCTGTCTCTCACAATCAACGATGATTGATGTCTTGATAAAACTATACGTTGATCACAATCTGCATGTACGTACTGCTGCAACGTTAACGTAAATATATGGTTTAAGATTAATGACCACATCATGTATCTAAAACTAGAAAACTAATTGCAGTAAGAGTCAGAACATTATAACCTTATCAATGACGTACGTGGTAAACGTTAAAACATATATGTAAATATATATATATATATATATATATATATATGGTCTTTCATATGATCACACATGAGATGAGAGTTTACAGAAGATACGGCTCCTCCTGCATGCTCACAAGTTGACTAGGCCGGGAGAAGAGGAAGGAGCAGAGTGGGGAGTGATGCATGGCGGAGGTCCACAATCCGGTCCGACGGACCCCGGCAGCCATGAACGCACCAGCATTAGAAACGTGGCACAGGTCCCAATTACTGTTTTGTCGCAACTCGTGCAATAGTCTTAGGTTCCATCGCCATGTGACTTCACTGTTTGGAACAGGAAGGTGGAATGCCATCACTTCTTTCTCTTCACAATTTTTTTTTTTTTTTTGAGTAAATATATATCCACTTCTTTTCTCACCCAAAGCCTTGCAGCCTTGCAGCCTTGCAGCCTTGCTCTTTTTAATTCCTATATATATGTTTCCCCTTTTCTGTACCAGCAAAGGCAATTAGTCAATGGGTGGTATCTAAAACTAACTACTCTAATCTTGTGTCCAACTCTTGCGTGTCCATTTGCCTACTCATTTGAAATTCTCTAATGATAATGATGGATATATCATCCATCGTATATTTATGTTTTTATCCACGATGCGATGGTGTAATGACCCGATGGTGGGTTTTATGTCATGAGTTACATGTTCCTTGCCGTTCGTTTGTTGGATTCTTGACAATAATTAATATTTATTGTTGCAGCTTCAAAACCCTCCTGGAACCGTGTACACGTTCCGATATAATCTCCATTATCATCTATTAAAGGTAACAATGCATTACGTAGAGTACATGGGCACTTTCTTGGTGGACATCAAATCAAAGATGCACACCTGCAGTGACATGACACACATCTTGATGGTTGCAGGAACATCTCCATGCGAGGTACCGATTTCTCCAAGATAATGATCAGCACGAGTACTGTGTCCGTGACTTTCTGTGCACGAAATGGTACTACATGTTGTGAATTATGATCAACCTTATCCTAACAACGGACGCCAGAAACAGCAACCACGTTACGTGGGTCTTGTATGTCCTTTCCTACGTTTTTCACATGTTAAGTACTAGAGAATACGATCCCACCAAACCAACCTAAAAACTGCACAGATAGCTGTATTTGGGTTTACACTAGGCCTTACAGGAAATTAGCTCTGCCAGCTTAGAAGTATCACTATTCTATTCCATGCATGAGGATAATGTCAATGTGAACTATTTATATGTATATGAACTTGAATATGAATATGAATATGAATATGAATAATGTATCTTTCTTTTTAGATAGCCGTCTAGATTGATTCCTTTGCTACAAAATGGCCAACAAAAAACCAACCTGTATCCAACTCGGAAACAACAGATCTTTTGGGTGCTGAAAAGAAAGAGAGTAATAAAAAAAGAAAAGGAAAAGGGCTGTTTATCGCAGAAGCCTTGTTAATTTTAAGGTGGTCATTGATCAGGATTATTTCTGGGATCTAGGCCTTCTCTCTGGGAATAAAAACAGCTGAAATTTATAGCAATTAGCAACCCATCTTGATCAAGCCATTTTCTATGACAAGTATTAAGCCACCACTGTCGGAAGCATCAAAATGGTAGTAGGAGTGAAATGGGGAGTGGATTACAGTGAAGGAGAGGAACTGGGTACGCCATTAAAATTGTAGTTTTTTGCATATGATCGACTGAGCATAACATGCAGGACATTCCTATGTTCCCGGAACACCCCTGCTATTCCGGAAATTCTCCTCTGCCAATAAAGGAGAATAGTGCCTACATGACCTGGACATGTGCCTCCCATTCATGCATATCTAGACCTTGTGTTTTCCCATGCATGGTTGTGTTACAACAAATAAAAACAATGGTGCTGTCTATTTCAAGGTTTTGGATAACAAGTGATGAAGTGGAAATATTAGAATATGGTGATAATGAGACATCTGAGTAAGGATATAATAGGGGGCATTGTGGGCTGTCCTGATTTAATGGAATTACGTGGCGAAAAGCAAAAATAGTTCTGCCAACAATCAAACTAATCTGCGGTATCTAACTTCCAATATTATTCTAGGCCTGGAAAATGCGCATGCATAGAATATACGATCGGTTAACTCATGAGTGAAGTAAGCATGGTTCGGTAGACTGTAGTAAGCTATTATTTATGTAATAATGCTTTTTTTGGGGTTGGGGTTGGGTTTTGTAACAAATACAGGAACCAGTTATTAAAAGGTGCTTGTTTTTAAAATTTCCACTTCCATATATAAATGAACTCCCTCCTTTGTCCCAAATGAGAAGAATAAATAACAAACAAAGAAATTTACGTGGCTAGTACTCAAATATCTACTCCACACGAGAGATGAGGAGGATTTCACTATGGAGAATATATTGAGAGAAAGTACAAGAGCTAGACTAGAGATGATGTTACAAAAATATCCTAAAAAGAACCTCCTTGAGAGTGATACTGATATATAATAGCGAACTGGACAATACCAGAAACGCAAAAATAAATACTAGCTATAGTGATGTCCTAGAATACATATGTATCTAGCTACATGCATGTAGCTAGCTAGATGAAAATGAGATATCGTATCTTAATTGGATCCATTAATCGGATCATTATATATCTATCTATTTCCACATCATCGAATTACTTCCTTGGCTAATCGAGTGATGGAAATCAGGACTCACCAATAATTTATTTTATAATTGTGATTGCAGGCTTGGTATTTTTTGTCAAGCTCATCAACATATAATTAAATTATATTTGTGGTCAGGTCTCACGAACATAACGTGTCCGACTATAATGCCCCCAACAATATCCAAATTAATCAGGACAACAAAGGAAGCCAAAGGTAAATGTGTGGAACAAACGACAAAGACAACACATCCATGTTCCAATAATTAAACTAATGACCTCTTGGCTCTCACGAAAGAAAGTGGCAGCGGGGGTTAGCCATTAGACCCACAAAACATGGGCGTTCAGGTACCGCCCGCCTATAAATATATTTGCATTAAACACACCACTTCATCTCTGAGAGAATTCCTGTTACTTCCTCCAACCCACTCCCCCATTCACATACATCCACACCAACCAACGAGGACTTTTTATACAAGTGAAGTGGGATCGGAAGATGGTACCATCGAGCACTACAACCACCTTCCAAGAAGACGATAACATGGCGCTACTCTCCTCCCTCCTCAACTCTGGCTACTGCACCAGCGAACCACAACCAGCAGCCGAAGATGGTAATTCCATTAACAGTTAGCTTTCTTTCCTTTGGTTAATTTCTAGCGACGATAGATGTGCCGTGGTGAATTGATGATGACCATGTTTGTTCGATTTGGTTGTGTTTGGGTAGGAGGGCAGAAGGTGGTCAAGAGGAGGAGGAGGAGGAAGTCGAGGAAGGAAGGAGAGGAGGCCAAGAAAAGAAGGCTGAGCGATGAGCAAGTCAAGTTCTTGGAGACGAGCTTCGAGAGAGAGAGGAAGCTCGAGTCCGGAAGGAAAGTTCGCCTTGCGTCGGAGGCCGGACTTGAACCCAAGCAGGTGGCAGTCTGGTTCCAGAACCGGAGGGCGAGGTGGAAGGGCAAGCAGCTCGAGGGGGAGTACAACAAGCTCAAGGTTGAGCTCCAGGAGGCCGTGGTCGAAAAGTGTCACCTCGAAGCTGAGGTTTGTTTTCTTTTAATCTTCTTCTTCGAGCGTAAATTCTACATGAGCAGCGTTTTAGTTTCGGAAGTAGATTGTGATCAGGCTCTTAATTAATTAATAAAGCTCACCTTAATTATGTGTTTCTTAGGAAGCCAATTAAGTTTTTTTTTTTTAGCTTGCTGGATTAATCTGCTTTTGTATGTGTCTTAAGAGAGAAATGATGGGTTTGATTTTATTAATTTCTGTCACCCTTCCTTTCCTTTTGAGGTCTGCTCTTGCAGCTTCTTCTGCATGTGACTCTTTCTCTGGTTGTGACAACACCGTGTTTTGTATTTTTCTCAAGTTTAGTTTTTTTTTCCTTTTTTCTTCCCTTTTTCCCTGAAAAAACTTGTGTTTCGTTGGTTTTTCACCATTTTTTCCTTGTCCCTTCTACTTTCTGGTTTTCAGCAGGTTTGGCACCTTTCTCTCGAGCAATTCAGTACTCTCCTCCTCCTCCTCCTGTTGCATCTATATATACAGAACATTTCCTAAACTTCTTTTTATTAGCTTCGTTAAGTGACCATTAGTATTGCTTCAAAAATATATCTAGTTATGGATGAGTCCATCTATAACTACCACCAATGTAGTTGTTCCTCTTCTTTTCTATGCTCACTGAACTAAAATATTATTGCCGCAACTTTAGATAACTTAAAAATGGATACTCGGAAAAATAAATATAATAAGAGGGAGGAATACTTCTAGAACTGAGACGTCATCATTGTAATTTGCGATTAACGAGTAAACATCAAAAAGTTAATCCCCTATCTCTTTCTGCTGCAGATGTTGAAACTGAAGGATCAGCTTGCAGAAGCTAAGACAAAGATAACAAAGCTATCTGGTGGTGGTGGCAGCTGGGAGAGAAGTAGCAGTCCGAGCACCTCTTTATCTGTTGACACCACCCATTGCCAACCATTTATTGGAGAAGAACATCTTTCTTACTTACATGAATATAACTACGTGAATATGCTGGCCGACTGGGTTGATTTCTATGGGATGTGATCATAAGAAGCATGAAGCCATCAGCTGTCCATATTCTATTTACTTATTGTAAATTATTTCCACTACTGCTAACTTCTGTACCTGGTAGCTGTAATTAACTATGACCTCTATGATCTTCAATCTTACAGTGGTGGCATTGTGTATAATTTGTAAAACATTAAATATGTAGCCTTCATAATACAATGCAGTTGTTGCTTGATTTGCTGCAGGTGGTAAACTGAAGCGAATCAAATTAATTGCTTCGATTAGGAACTACTAATTGGTACAAAGAAATTTCCTACTTTGTCCAAGTTCATCTTAATTATTTCATTTGACTGTTCTTACGCATACATTGGAAGGATTGATACTTTCTTTCTGTCATTCTATCTTGGGTTAAGTTTGGGTGACAAGCTTTCAAGACATCACCTTCTCACAGAAGCCGTTAAGATTTTCCAACATGATTTGGGGGTTTGTTCTTAATTTTTATTTTCTTTCTCCCTCTGGGAGAAGTTGCCTTCAAAAATTTCCAACTTTCTCAATTATGGGTTGCCAATTGAAACCTGGGACCTAAACATCTCTTGGATAGATTATAAGAACTTGGACCAAATCTTGACGTTGAGATCAGAAAAACAAAAATGTCAGCATTTCAATGAGCAGAATGGATTAGATCGCAAGTTAAGAAAGTACAAGCATTCGAGATCATTATTTAAAATTCATGCTTATAAGATACGTCTTAGTCTGGAAGCCTATGAAGTAAATTCTTGGAAGGACATAGCATGAACTTTTCTCAAGCACCAAGCGCTAGCGTACCGCTCCCATTTGTATGGCACACTGCTTTGTAGCTTCTGCTGTGCTCTAACTCAAATTGCATCCCTAAAGCTATCAAAAGAAAAAGGTTTACCATCCTAAATTGGTGCCGTAGGATTTGACCTAACTGAGAAACGGAAACAGACTCCTCTTTTAGGGCATGTCAGTGAAATAAAAAGGATTGGTTTTGGAGTAGAAACTCTTCCACCACCATAGACTTTTAAGGGGCTGTTTTCATGGTGTTATGCTTTCAACATCACCTTTTCGTGCTCATGTCCTTTTCCATGGGACTGTAAGGATAGTGGAAGTTAAACATGTCTGCTGCTTGACAATTGAGCTTGTCAAGCTGAAGAACATCAAAGCGTTAATTTCATGCAAAACATCTGTAGGGTACTGCATGAATAACATTTACGTATGTCTGGCTGTTTCTTCAGTATTTCTTTTTGGACATATGATAAGTATTTTTAAGGTCAAACTGTAGGACAAATATTAACCGAGAAAAATACTTTTAAGAAAAAAATCAACTGAAATTGTGAAAAAAAAGGTTCTTGGTGCATGCCAGTCTTTCTGGTTATTTGTCCTACTGTATTTACAAGCCACTAACACTTTCCCATTAATATGATTTTGAATCTTCAAGGATACTTCTTGCTAGAAGTATCTATCCAATACTTATCCATTCCTTTTTTGCACATGATCATGATACAGATGCTATATGTTGATGGGAGAAACAAACAACAAAAAATGCATTACAACCCATGCCTCTTTACTCCTATAAGGGATGTTATATTCCCCATTCTTTATCCACTTTCATCTCTGTTTATGATACAGAGATGAGACGAATAATGTGGGGACAAATCAAGCCTGACTTGGGAGTTTAGCCAAGAGCATTCATTCATTTGTCCAAAAAAGCTAGACAACTGAAAATAACAAAAGCAAACACCAGCTCCAAAGCAATCTTATTGTTAGCTGAAAATTCCACTCAGAATTCGTCGTTATGAGCTGAAAAAGAATAGTCGATGCAACTAATAAATGCTCTTGTTACCTAAATATCGCCTTCTAGTTTCCACTGGAATGCTACGAGCAAAACATCTGATTAAAGAGGAAGAAAAAATGGAGAGGAAAAAAAAAACAAAACAAAAACAGATGGTATCACTGCCACAAAATAGTGATTAGTCATTTTGTCAACGATATGTAAGACAACTTCATTGTAGAAGCACAGCAATTATACATGTTCGATACAGGTCATAATTAATTGACCCTTGAAGTCAATTTTTAAAAAAAAGAGAGAATTAATTGAACGACACATTTTTTTGGGAGCACTCGTATGCTTTTCGTACTTGTTCCCAATTCTATTACGTATTGTTATCGGTCTAAATTAATTTTTTCTGTATATTCCTGGATTCGAACCTAAAAGACGTGATGAGTTTAATCTTCTTCCAGTCACTATGACAATGAGACATTGTCGAAAAAAAAACACTAATGTTATGAAAATTTATTTTATGATCAAACCATCCTTGCGTAAAATGCTCTTTTCTTTCTCCACCTCTGCAGAAACATCTCCCTTCCTCCACCAGCTGACTCCCAAAATTCTAAATCCATCTTCTCCACCCCTCCACACCTTCTCTTTCCAGAAACCTCTCCATCTTCCTTCGTCGACTCCAAAAACATCGTCTCCGCCTCTGACTGACTCGAACAGTACCGCCATGTGAGGACAAGGTGTCCTTTCTTGGTTACAGTAAGATGGCCAAACTTGATCTTCTGGTGTGGACCGTGAGTACAAGACATGCATTATGCATTATGCATTATGAATAACATATAAGAACCCATATCTGAATGCGTTATGCATTTTAGAGATAGTTTTAGTCCGTCTAGCCTATCATATCTATGGTTAATATTACTTCTTTGTAGCCCTTCCTAGGTTCGTTAATTTCTCTAGCATGAGAAACTAATACATCAGAATAAAAGTTATGAAATTAATGCAAAGTCATAACTGGAACCACTGAATCATTTATGAAGCCAAAAAAAAAAAAAACTCAAAAGATTGGCATAAATTTCAGAACTATGAATTGACCGACCCATAATGCTTCATATCTTATAGACGTCAAAAGGTTGAATAACTTCTAATAAATCTAGTGATAATTTATCAAGACCTGACCAGGTGTGTTAAATTAGGTACATTAGTAGTGATTGATGCATTTCTTGATCAATGCACAATCGTAGGAGAACATAGAGGGAAGACATAGGAGAGGATGGAAAAATATTAGTGTCCCTAACCGCACACCATCATCGTTGTTAAATAGGAAAAGATCATCGTTTATGGGAGAAGAACAAGGAATAATTATGTTTGATTAGTTTTTTTCAAGAGATTCAGAATTCAAATTAATTAAATATATTAACTAATTATAATCAAAATAATTCATTACAAAAAGAAACCTAATACTTGAGACATTCCTTAAAGCCCAAGGCCCAAGCTTGCTTGCTTGTGTATGTGTGCTCATCTATTACCTTCTCATGCTCTGGTGAATAATTGTTTTAAAGTTTCAATATAATAAATCCTATAAGACACATCTTTCTAAGTAACATGTGACTAAAAACATAAGTATACAAAGAAATGAGTGGTTCCTTAATCAAGTGCACAAATATTTTCTCTAAAGTTTTGGTTGTTCTTATGTTTTGAGACTTTAAACTACTAAATGTACTTTATCCAATATTTCATTGCCATTTATGTTTCTTATGGACTCAATTAATTTAGTTTACATAGACTCAATAATAAGACTCAACTAAAATGATGGTGTTGTTGGACATTTAACCCAACAAGTGGGAATCAGACGGTAGCTCCTCAAAACCCCCAAATAAGAATAAAAAAATAGGAAAAAAAAACTAAACCTTGATAAGTTTTTTTTGAAAATGGTGTATATTATAAATAACTAAACTTAATTATAGGTACCACTACAAGTAAATTGTAGCCATGTGGCAAATATAGAGTTAACTATTCTTTTGCCTTTTACTAAGCCTTAATAAGTTAGTAGGGGGCACGGGGTGAAAGTCAACGTCAAGCACATTGATGGTATGAAAAAGAAAAGGATCCATCACATATGCTTTCCCCAAAATTTGCATTTCCTTCTGCTGTGCCACCACCTAAAGTGTGAGCGTTATTGTATTAGCATGATGTATTTTTTTATTCATAGGTAGACGAAGACTACGTTGTACTTCAATCTCCTCTTCGCTTGTCTATTACGATATCTTATTGATGTGTCTTATTTAATTACCGTAAATGGACGGTGTACTATGTAATACGTGGCAAATACAGGTCGATCCTACAGAGAAAAGTGTTTCAAAAACAAAGAATATTATCGATTATTGAGATGAAAATGGAGAGATGTTGATTAAAGACTAAACACTTAAGAAAAATTCAGAATAAATGAAGAATTAGGATTTTTGAATCCATTCATGTAAATATAAATGCATGATTAAATCCACTCTATGTTTTCCGATTGATCTAAATAATTTAATTCAATGATTCTTATCTTAACAAGCATAATCTATATGCAATGCACCATAGACTATCAATTCAAGGAATAAAAATACATAAATCAAATTAAATCGAATGACATATGATGGAATTGAGATTATATACACAACCCCCAATTAAATATTCCCTAAGCATAGACTAAAAAGATGAAATCAATGTTAATCTATCAAAGTTTTTCGATTCATTGAATGATCTATGTAATATACATCCAACCCACATAT
>JAMKQA010000957.1:0-11722 GCA_024699735.1 Posidonia australis | reverse complement strand
TCATCCCAATAGTTCTGTAGGCCCAAGACAGACGGTTCCACATCGTTGGCATCCGGCTCCTCCTTGTCAGAACTGCACCAGAATTTCAAAAAAAAAAGGACTTTCTTAATATTGTCCATTTCACAGAATAATCAGATAAAAACATCACTCCAAACCATAGAAAAGAACATAAAGACTCAAAACTTGAACATACACTCTAACTACTTCCCAAGAACAACTGATATCTTCCACCGTGCTACACACGCAGATCTCATCACGCATTTCTCACTACTAGTCTTTCTAAACACACGCTACGATGGAACTCCGAAATTCTCCACACAAAAAACACTAGAATTTTATTATTTTTTCTTACAGAATTAAGCGCGCCCCACAACAACCCCCCCCCACACACACACACACAAAAAGGGAACACGACTTTAACCGAATACCAAACACACAAAAGCGAGAAGAAGAAAGAAAAAAAAGGAACCTTCTTTTCCCTTTTTTCCCGTTTGAAGTTTTGGATCGGGGAACGGACCTGTAGTCGGAGGCAGCGCGGAGAGTGCAGGTGGAGAGGACCTCGGAGGCATCGACGTGGCGCTGCTCGTCGTCGAGGGTGCTCCCGTAGTCGCTCTTGATCGACCAGGAGTCCGCCGCGACGGAACGGTCGTCGTCGGACACCAGATCGGCGGCCGTAGCTGTCGTTGTCGAGGTGCGGTAGTGGATCGGATCGGCGTCCTCCGGCGGCCACCGTATTCCCGCCATTGTTGGAGATTCCAGAGAACAGAACAGAAGAAACCTACAAGAAAGAGGAGGAGTGGGATGTTTGGGGCGAGGATTTTATAGTGGAGGGTGAGAGTTGAGGCGGAAGAATGGGTCGACTGTTGGTGGAGGGTGTGTTTCGGCCGTTGATTTAGGGAGGGAGGTTGGGTGTTATTGTGATGGACGGCTTGTGTTTGCTTTGGTGTTTTCGTGGGTGAGGATATGATCCGACTTGATTTTTGAAAATATATAATAAGGTTGGGGTGTGTTTTCTTTTTAATGTTTTTGGTTCATTTTTATGGAAATTTGGATTTTAAAAACTTAGGATAACTCAAGTAGCTGAGTCAGCTTAATATGGTTCTATAATCCCTACCGGTATTCAAAATCCTGATACCACTAACTGACAACCATTTAATTAAAAAATGGATTCTCGTGATTTGGTCTAAATCCACTGAAAGCTGAAATCTCACAAATATGCCAAAGGGAATGTCAAAGAGACTTAGGAACTACTACAACAACCCCGAGTAGCGCATGCTCATGAACAATTAATTAAGGACTTGTCATGGATCTCTACACGTATAGGAATAGACATATAGTATTTGAAGGATTGATGATTGTGACTGCTGGCATCACAAAAGGGTCCATGTAACTTCAACTTGGCTTTGAGATACCTTGGAAACCCTCACGCTTAGATTGTTTTTGCACTAGTTTTCTCTGATGATTGCTCATCAACAGTCAACACCAACTTTATCCTTCGTGTTGCCAACTTGCCATCGAACTAGACAATATTCCACTTCACCGTCAAGTTGTCAAAGTCGAGTTGGACACTACTTATCAATCCTCCAAAGAAATAACCAAGCACTCAGATTGAGCTTCCATAGATCATACACATGCTGAAATGCATAAATTTATGCTGGTGAAGTTCTTATGATGACCATAGAAATCATTCGTACTCAAAAACCTGTCAGCCACTTGGGAGATTCACCAATGCTTTCAAGTTGAAGGGTCTCCAACACTGGAGCTTCCACCACTCCAAAAGGCCTTGGAGATGAGCTTGCAGGTATGCTGAGGGGGATGGAAGTATAATCCCAGAGCAAGTAGCAGTCATCTGAATTGTTTGCACAGCCCATATTCACCAACCCTACATTGTCATACTCCTCTCAGTCTCCCCATCCCACAGCAGGCACTTGACATGTTCACAAATCCTGCATCGACTCAAGTGGCAAGCTTCATTGCTCATGTCCATTACTTACCAAACAATATAAACGTCAAAATGAAGTGTAATTTGCCAACTACATTATGCATGGTTTATTGGTTTTGGAGCATTGTTGCATTGTTCCATCCGGCTCCTCTGGATATTGTCCTGCTCCACCAATGCTCGGAATTGTTGGTGTTGGGAGTGTATTCAATACCATCTGATGATGCGTTTCTTCAAAGGCAGTATTGATAAGCCATAAACTATTTACCAACTAGAAAGCTTTGGCAATCTCTACAGGTTGGTCAAGTTAGAATATTGCACATGTACAACTTATCTAACTCAGAATTTGTTGATGGTTAATACAAGAGAATTGTTCAATTCTAAAGTTGCTGATGGTAGTTATTTTCTAACTCTTACTTTTTGAAGTGGAAAGAAATTTTAAAAATTAGATATTTTTCTAAATTATGGTCAGAAACGCTTCTAAATACATCAACTGGAAGAACTTCTCCAATCTAACAGGAAATAAAGGGTTGTTTCAATTTATTCAATAATTTCACTACTTTTCAAGTAAATAATGGTAAAAACTGGTGTAGGAAAAAACTAAAGAATATTCTCCCAGATATTTTTAAGCTGACTAAATTTAAAAAAGCCTCAATTGTAAAAACAATTGAAACTTACATAGCAAACTTTGCTAATTTATTTACTAGTCCTACATCACATGACAACATAGTCAATATACAAAATCAGGCCGACATACTTACAGATATTCTAAATAATATAATACTTTGTCCTGAAGAGGACACTTTGGAGTGGACTCCTTCTAAAAATTGCTATACTGTCAATTCCACCTACAATGTTATAAATGATGATGGACTTAGATTTCAATTTCACGATCATATCTAACTCAACTGGGTTCCTTTAAAGGTTAAACTATTTTCATGGTTGGTTTTACTCAATAAGGTTTTGACTAAAGTCAACCTACGCAAAAGGGATTGAAATGGTTCTGAAATATGTATCTTTTGTAGAGGTTATGAGAAAACAACTAATCATTTATTCCTCACCTGTCCCTTCGCTACAACTATATGGAAGGCTTTTATTCAAGGTCCTTTATACCTTGCTATAAGTTCTATTACTGACTTATTTTCATTCATTATTCCCCTGATATTTGAATTCTCCTTTAAAGGCAGACATACTTTGATTTAGATGATTCTGTGGTCTATTTAGAAGGAACGGAATAACAGAATTTTTAAGAAAATATGTAAACCTCTTTATCTTATTATTAACGAAATTTTATGTGTTTGTTATTACTGCATTAAACACTTGGGTAAAGGATTTGACAAAGAAGAGGATCTTCGTGCAATATCAGCCTTAGAACATGAACGTGATATGAAGCACACAACTCATGCTCTCCAAATTAACAGGCAACCGGATACCAACCAGCCCCTCTAGACTTCAAGGGATGAAATTCCATCTTTTGATTAATATTTTGTTAATCGAACTTTACAATTTCATACATTTTGATCACTCTATTTTAACTTGATGTTGGCTATGATTCCTTCTGGGGTCTATATTTTTTTTCTTATCAAGTCTTTATTTTGATGAACAATACTCTGTTGTGATTTTTTAACTTAGTGTGATTGTATTTCAGTTTAATTAATATATTACCGTTTACAAAAAAAAAAAGTTAAACCCATTCAAGGGAAACTATTGCAAGCTCGCATTCTTAGTCGAGTAGTGGAAGATTTTTTTTTTTTTTGTTAACTAACATTTTTTTTTTTTATTTGATATCTGTAGTAATTGAACTCCTCATCGGTTGTATACAATGGAAGTAGTGTTGTTCGTAAGGTCGGTTGCTGCCTGCATCCAAGATGGAGTCTCTGAATTGGATGATTGTTGTGACGTCGGAAGTCATCGTGGGAGAGGAGAAAAGAAGAAACAGGATGAGGAGTGATGGATGGAACAGGGGATGGGGAAGACCACTGCAGTTCTCCATGTGTTCCAATAATTAGCTACTCAATGAAATTTAGCACTGATCCCGTGGCCCTGAAGGTGATCTTTTCGAACACTTAACGGCTTCTGATTTGGGACATTGTGGGGTGAAGTCACGTAAGAGTTGTGAGGAAAGTGAGGCATCTTTTTGTGGTGTTATTCTCATGCACATTTTGGATGGAAGAACAGGGGGGCAACTAACGGATACCACAAGAAAATTGTGACGGTTACATTTCTTGCCGATGTGCACTTTTTTTTGTCCTTTGCCCTAAGGTGTTTGACAATGGTGTAAAAATATAAAGCATTGCAATCTTTTGAGGTCCAAGATTTCGTATAATTTATACCCAATTGAAGAAACTGTAGTACACGAATGATAAATAGGTTTGATATCTAGATTACAAAAATGATAAAAGAATGCAACAAAGGCACCAAACATATTCACATTCTACACTGGGAAGATAAAACTCGGTGTTCTCTAAAGAAATGAAAAAAAAAGGGTAACGATGCATGTTTTGGCATGAGGTCTCTACTTCCAGGCTTTCTTCCCTCTGAACTGCTTGCCACGTCTCATGCTTTGTTTCCTCTTATCTTGACGGGATTTGGCTACCTTGGCCTTTTTGGCAGCGAAAGGCATTGCCTTTTTGTGCTCTTTCTGTCTGTTGGTTAATCCACCAGTCTGTTGTTCAAGTAAGACAAGAAACGTAATGTAACACTTCAAAAGTACTTGATTAACATTAGCTCAAATTTAACCATATCACCAGACAACAAGCTCCTTAATTCTCAAAAGATAATCTATTGTGAATTATTAAACATTAGCTACAATCACATTTTAAGGGAAGATAAGGTGATTCTACAGATACAAGGAACCGCAATGGTGAAGCTGATAAATCATAAAATAAGATTCTAATTCTCAGGCCAGCATTAATATAACCTTATTAACCAAAGTACTTAAAATTTAATAAACTAATAATCACATAAAATGCAAAATGTGGCCATGAAGTTTTTGCAATAAAAACATCAAAGAGAAAAGTATATATAGTACCTTTTTTTGTTTTACTGCTGCCCGTGCTATGTACTTCCCTCTGTCTTCCCTTCCTGCCTTAACTAGTGCCAATCTCTCCTCCTTGCTGAGTTTTCTTTTTATATTAACCTTCAACACATCAACAACATACACAATTAGAAGATGGCACATTATGACCAAACAGAAAAATTATACGTAAAACCTTGATGTCTCCTCGTCATAAGAATAAACCTGATCTTGCCGTACTACTCGTAGACATATTATTCAACAAATATGCTCAGCAGGTGGATTACTTATATTGGAGCTACACTACAAAAACCTTTATATGTGTACACTATCTAGAGGGAAAAGGACAATATTTTAACCTATAAATCCAGATAAAACAGAAATAATTCTTTCATTTGTGCCAGCTTTTGCACATACCAACTTGTATTGTAATTTTCATCACAGAACAGTATATAAGCTCACCTCAAGTTTAGCAGGATCAACACGCTTTGCACTTAGCTGCTCAGAGGAAGGAATTTTGAAAGATGCTGGCTTGGAATCAGAACTCTTTCTTAGAAGACCTTGCTGAGACAAGGCAGCCTTTAGTTCTTCCTTTGCCTAAGAAAAAAACAAATACAATGAAGAACCTAAAACGAGTATAAATGCATTGCAGCTTCAGCAAATCTATTACATAAGCTTGAAAAATAATCTTTTTTATAAAACTAACAATAAAATCAAAAGTTGATCGTCAATAAGGCAGAATGATCTTGAAGCTTGACTTCAGAAAATACCACATCTGCAATTACTTCATGAATCTACCATTGAATTATTGTATATAAGACATTAATGTACTAATTTCATGGATATTCCAAGTGTATTATTATTATTAATGTTATATAACTTGGCAGCATGACATTGCCAGCTTCATTTAGAAAATTCCTCATCAACTGCCATATAGAATTCAGAATTGTGTGATTTTATTATTTATATGACTCCAAGGTACTAGCTATCTCATGTATACTTCAATCTTATAAATTTTAAATGCAAATGCAGAAAATAACCGTCATACCCTTAGCTCTTTAATTCGTTTGAAATCCTCATTAGAAAGGATGCCATCTGTTGTGACCTCAGAAGCAGGGGGCAATTTTGCTCCTGCTAGCCTTTTTAGAGTCCGAAGACTAGCATTTGCAGCATCCAGCGATCCATCATAATCCAAAAACTTCCGCTTTTGTGCTTTGTGCTTCTCTTTCTCTTCTTCATTATCATCCATGTTTTCAACATCATTATTATCTACATCAGTAGCAGTGTCATCATTCTCAACATCATGGATATCAGTGTCATTTGCATCAGCATCGGCATCAACATCGATATCATCAACACTATCATCATCACTGTCAAAATCATCACCATTCCCATGGGCATCCAGCAAGTCATCTTCTTCATCGTCGTTGTCTTCTTCTTCTCCATCTTCTTCCTTGGAGTTTACATACTCATCAACTTCCATGTTACTATTGTCTTCTGATATTTCTTGAGAATTTTCTCTACTAGCAGCGAGTGACTTATCATCGACATCAGAAGCATGATCATCATCATCATCTCTACCAGAAGTAGATTCATCATCATTGTCGAGTAACTCCATACCAGGAACACTGTTAGCAATGCTCACTTCTCCAAATGCTTTCGGCTTTGCTTTTGGATTACTGGGTCGTCCACGATCTTTTTTAACAAGCAATGAAGGGCATATCTGCAAGTGAGTTGGTATGGTGGTTGGCAAAAGCACAGTGCATGGGAAAAAGTTACAAAAAAAATGTAGAGAAACCAACCTCCCTAAATAGAGTCATCAGCGAACGAGCTGCTGTAGAAACAGCTTTCTCATGTGACTTCTTGTACAGAACAAGGTCTTGAAGCAAATCTTCAGTCATCAACTGAAAGTGAACCAAAGAAGTAAATGTTATGAGGCTCCTCAATGTACACAACACAGTAGAAATATGGTGACCATGTGAGACACATCATGTAAGCCAATTTTCAGCGTAAGATGAGATGTTTTGGATTCTAAAGATTATTATAGAGATAAAAAAAAATTATTGTTAAGGTCACATTCATATATTAAATAGTCTTGAAAGTGGAAGGCAAATTTATGGTTGAAGAACACTTACAAACTTGATAACCAACTAGAGGAAACAAGGAACAAATCAAAGGATGCAATATTCATTTAAAACATTTTTTTAAGTTCACCAAAATTGCATGACATTGATAACGTGATATTACCTGACAAGGATGAGTGGGAAGTAGGTTTCAAAAAATTGTAAGAATGTAGCACTGTGGCAGTTTAAAAGCTGCACCAAATTGGATGCACAGGATTCTCAAGGTTAAGCTGAAATATATCTCATTTTCAAGTAACCTTGAAGTAATAAAGTAAAATGTAAAACACACATCCCATCTATCATGTGTCTCATATATAATTAAGAAGAGTAGATAACAGGTAAAGATATACCAATGGCATGCGTAGACAGATCTCTCTTACAACATTCAGACCAACAGCAATTGCCTTGAAGGATAAATAAAAGGTTAGTATGCTAAATAAAGAAAAGGCCAAGACAGGAACCCAAATGTTAATACTCATAAAGAACCAACAAGATATTTATATGCCATGTCAGACCTCTGTATGTGACCGATCATGTACAAATTGATTAACAATCTGTTTAAACAATGGTTCAACAGCATCAGGCGGCACCTAAACATATCATCAACAGGAATGCTCTATCAGACAGTGTATTCAATTCAAGCATAGAATAAAAAAAGCAATAAGCCTAGCAGCCCACATAGTGGCACCAATCAACAAATGTGTAAAAGCACGGCAAAGAAACTAAGTAAAGGTCCAACCATGTCATGGCATGCTTGAGCCGCAGCAGCTAACAAGCTTGTCACATCACGCTGATGAGGCTGCAAAACACATCAAAAGAGTCGTCACTTTTAAAGTTATAAAGCAGATTCTCCAAATTCATGAACCATGTCATGCAATACCTGAACATATTTTTGAAGAAAAGGATAAAAATTTAGCACTAGTAGACGATGCAACCCAATGGTTCGTGCAATCACTTTAAGCATCATCATCTTGACCTGAAATTTTTAGAGAAAAATATTCCGTTGAATTCTAGGACGATATATAAGTGTACAAACACTGTGTTAGGGGGAAAAGGTTTGAATTTGTTTTGTATTTTATTACAAAGACTCAGCATATAGATGAAAGATCACACATCTTAAATAATGACAATATGATACAGCATTAGAATCCATGGCACTAGGATGGGCCTATGGAGATAACAAGCTGATGGTGTATTAAGAACACAACATGTTTGACTTTCAAGTTGGTAAAAAAGTGGAACAGGTCAAAATGATAATAATAACCTCAAATCTCTCCCTCTCACTTTTCTGCAGACGAGAAAACAGTGCCTCAGCAAACCCCTGCATGAAGAATAAGATGCACATATTTGAATATCAAGAAATAAACAAGAGGTTCCACCTCAGAAAAGTGGAATGAAGCCATTGTGTAAAAGGAAAACTGATTTATTGTTGTATTATAACACCAAAAGGCTACCTGTGGATCTTTCAAATGCGTGAGCGGAGAATAAGAGACAGAGCAGCTATTTTCAGATGAAATGCGGTGCTGCTTTTTCATGCTACGAATTACACGCTGTAGCTTTGCTTTTTTCTTTTTCTTGCTAGCTGAGGTACCTTTATTGCGTGCCTATGAGAAATCAAAAAAAGATAATTGAGAACTACAATATCCATATCAAGCATATAACCCAAGAAAACAGGGCCTATTTTATGCTGTAATCATGAAAAATAGCAAAAAATGCAGGCATGTGCACAAATAGATTCAAGTTAATTTAAAACCAAATTGATATGACATAATGTTTCTTCCAGAGTGTCACCGTCTCAAAAAGAATTAATTCTCATAAATACTATCAGTAAGATAAACAAAAAATCTATCGAAGTGGGTGTGCTTGTCCAGATTAGGTTATAAAGTCACATGAGCTTAGAAACATTGAAGACATATATAATGCACAAGAAAACAAAAACTCAAGCAAATATGATAAACTTACAAAAGATATGATGGATTGTTAATGGAAATTGACTAATTAGATAGAGACATACACTGGGCAATAAAAGAAATATCTTTTCTTTTGAAGGAATGAAAAAAGAAATATCTTTTTAATTAATAAAAGCATTAAAAGACAGATGAAAGGGGGAAAAAAAGAGCAAAAGAGATTTTGGAAATAAATTGACCTTGTAGAGGTCCTCTCTGTTGAGAACAATATGAGGGTTTTTAGTAGTAGTGTCGTCTTCACTGCTGGACCCTTCATCATCTTCTTCTTCCTCAATCCCCTCATATCCAAGGAGAAATGAGAGAGCAGATATCATAATCCTACAAGAAATCCAGGTAAAAGAAAGTTGCAATTGTAATTATTAAAAATGGTAAGCAACCACTATCAACATCTGATATCCAATTACTGGAAACAGAAGCAGAAACATACCTAGGAGAGGGATGAAAACATGCGGTGCAGATTGCATTTGCCGTCCTATCATCAAACCACACCTTTCGCCGATGAAGATCACAAAGAATGACAAGCGATCTTTTTGCTCTGGATTCATCCTGTTCCTACAGGTTCACATTTTCTCATAAAAGAAGGTAGGGAAATGTAATTATAGATCTTGAATAAATGAACAATGTGTCATGAAATTAAACTACAATTCTTTTAGATAGGAAATTTCTTTTAGATGGAATAATATGGATAAAATTGTTCAAGAATTGTGGGAACAAAAGCTTTTAAACTTAGAAACAAAGAAAGATGCAACGTTAGGAACATCTTGACAATGACAAGAATGTTGATAAGCTACAAAACATGATCATTATAAACCTGTAACATGGAGAAAAGAACATTCTGAAGTTTCCGGTTCTTCGCTTCATCCTTGTGCTTTTGGTTCATTCGCCGAATGCTATGAACAACATGTGAAAAGGACAATTTTCTTAAAGCCCTGTCACCAAGGATTTGAAGTTCCATAAATAGCTTGAGAGTCTCTTCGACACTAACAATCTGCAATCAAGAACATAACCATGTAGAAGAATAAATACTTGGATGAAGTTAGCTTTGTCTAGCATGCTGCCATGGAACTAGCATTTTTACATTATGTACACTGTACAGAACAAATTACATAAAAGATCAAATCAATATATGTAAGAATCAATATTGGAGTTTTAATTGTTTGCCAATAAAATACGAAATTCAAAGCTAAATCAACATCTATAGTAATGTAGCCAACATATTACAGCACAACCATGATTCCAAATACACTCTTACTTAATTTTACCTAGATCCTAATTTTTGCAAAAAATAAACTAAACATGTCAAAATAGAGACCGGTCGACCACAACTGTAAAACCTGTGAATTATGCATCGCTCATCAATCATTCCAACAATGTATCATAGCAATCCATCAATTTAGCACGTAATTGACATAAACATCAAACAACAAGCAAGTATCAGGAACAAGACAACATCCTGAAATGAGTAAAAACAAAAACAGAGAAAAAAACCTGGAAAGCACGGACCTTTCGATTAACGAGAAGAACCATCGCCTGTGCCAAATGCACCCTCAGCGACCCAGGCAGCGAGCGCCCATCATTCTGCAGCAACTCTCCGAGCTTCCTGGGGAAATCGGCGAGCTTCTCTGGGTAGAACGGAGTGACGTGTGCAAGGAACATGGCCATGTCCCCCAGCTCCTTGGCAACATTAGGGTCGGACGACGGGTTCAGAGCGGACTGGTGCTGGAAGAGGTGGAGGGAGGAGTCGAAGTGGCGGCGGAGGAGGAGGAGCTCCGACTCATACCCTTCCGGGTCGCACTTCATCTTGGACTGGAGGGACGGAAGGTTGATCTTGGCGGCGTCGCGGCCAGAGGCCGACAGGGACTCCGGGGAGAGGAAGCACGGGGTGGCGGTCATCGCTATTACAGATGCAAAATAGACAGAAAGCCAACATTCAAGCATATCAAGACAAACCATGCATTTGAACAGGGATGAATTGCCAAATTAAACGGTAAATTCTGTAAGGCTCCATCAAGTCAAACAGGAAATCAAATATTCAAACACAACAAAAACTTGACAGATTATTACGGTAAAAGTGCACCAAAATAGCTCACTAGTCTATAGCTTTCCGACCAACCCAACCACTGGTGCACACCCTGTCCGGTCAACCGACCATTCGCCAAGCTGACATCTCTGTCCAAGCGGCCATCAGTGGAAGCACCTTAGCCCCGAGCACACTCTGGAAGGCACCAAAGCTCCGTTGACCCTCCGGCATCGACAGAATCGTGGCCTCACCCTCCACCATCGACGGTACAGATACAGACGGTAATGGCAATCCAATGGGACATGAATCGTGGCCTCACCCTCCACCATCTTTTTTTTTTACTTCCCAACCTCAAACAAAAAAAACCAAAAAAAGGGGGAAAAATCAACCTTTGATGATCTGCTCCCGTTCTTCGACAGCGAAAGCCCAACCGACCCAGTTCTCGATGCCACCAGCGCCAACGAATGCCGACACTCCGACCTTCCAGACGGCGGGTTGAGGACGTCGACGATGGCTCTGCGTTGGAGGGTTGAGGATGAAGACGACTGCGGGGAGGGGAGGACGCGGGGAGGAGGAGGACTGCGGGGAGGGGAGGATGCGGGGACGCAGGGAGGAGGACTGCGGGGAGGGGGAGGACTGCGGAGAGGATTTTCGTGA